>VZUI01054042.1:0-26869 GCA_013401135.1 Cettia cetti
AGTGCCTTGCTGAAGTCCAGATAGACAACATCCACAGCCTTCCCTGCATCCACCAGGCAGGTCACCTGGTCATAAAAGGAGATCAGGTTTGTCAAACACGACCTACCCCTCCTAAACCCATGCTGGCTGGGTCTTGCTAAAATTCATTGTGAAAGGAGTAGACAAAAAGGAAGAAAAAAAGAAAGCCATTGCATTTGTTAGCAGACTCCAACCTAAAAGAGAAAAAAAAAAAAAAAAAAAAGCACAGCACAAAGATGAACTTTGATAGAAAATATAAACCAAAACACATTTCTACACACTTCTACATTATCATGGAAAAGGTTCAAATAAGTTAAAAAAAGTTTTTTACATGTCTACAAGTTTGATTTATAGAAAGAGCTAAGTCATACTAGGAAAACACTGTCCAAAGAATACATATATTTTTGAAATGTACAGCTTAAAAACATTAAATAATTTAATGAAGAGACAGTCTTAAAATACCTTTTTCTGTACCAAAAGATGTTTCTTTAGTTCAGCTGTTTGATCTATATGCCAGCTTCAAAATAGGAGAAATGCAGTCTGAAAAAAAAAATAAAGAAACCAACCCCAAAAAACCTCCTCAAAACATTAACAAGCATTTCTATGTTTAGATTAGAATAAACTTGATGAAACTGATTACAACCTTGAATTTAATTTGGATTTTGCTGAATGAATTCTTCTTTTGCTTCTCTAGTTGTCTTTTTTTATACTAGAGCTTGTTACAGACTATAATATATTTTCCTTCCCAAAAGCATAGCACCTTTGAACAAGTAATCACACATACTTGATGTTAATTGTTTTTGGAGTTTCAGTAGAACTGGAGATGTAGAAAATGTTTTGAGCTTGTGGAGGTTTTGTCCTTCACTAGTAATGTAATCAGAAATTTTCCAAACCAAGGCTAGCTGACTTATTCCTAGACAAGCTTGTATTTCTTACCTTTTAAAAACTTTATAGAATTCAGCTGATTTTTTTTCTATTAACAGTTATATAACCCCAGCCTAGTATGGAACCACACTTACTTGATAGCTACAAGGTATATGGTTTATCTTTATATTTTAGTTGTGTATCTTTTTGTGTTAAAATATCATCAGATACAATAATGTTTCTTGCCAAGTAAGCATTTAAACATGTTTCTTTAAACAAGGTAAGTTTGTGATTTTTTTATAGCCCCAAAGGATACAGGTATTAGCTAGTTCTAACACCTGGCAATACAGTACAATCAAGAGCACTCATCTTACGCAGCTGAACGCAATCACAGTCCTTGAAAGGACTATGACATTTTAATCATGGTAACTGTGCACTGGGATACAGTGACCATGAAATACCACGGGGAATATGCCTTGAACAATTTTCCCCAAGAGCAAATTAGTACACCACATGGCATCTTCTGGTATAAGAGGTAGCTCATATCATTGCACTGTCACACTCATCTCTTAGCATGATAAATGAAGAGCACAAGAAGATTACGAAAGGTGACACCCTTCCCAGTATCAATATGATAATGAAGGATCTGCAACTTTCTTTTCAGCAACAAGCTGCTGCTGCTGCAGCGAGTCAGTAGAAGATAGAAGTAATACTGAAACAGTTGACATTATAATCTGCTATCTCAGATAATGCAACAGGAGGCAAAAACAGCAGCACCAACAAAATACCAAATGCTCTGCATTTATTCAGAGCAGATGTTAACCTTCTTTGCTGGTGGAACAAATAAAAAGCATCTTCCCATCTGTATCAGACATCAGTTTGGACATCAGACTGTGATTTCCAGGGAGCTGTGCCAAGTAAAGGAGGCTCCAGATGTAATAGAAAGGCAGTCTTTGACTGCTTGTCAGCTGTATCTCAGATTGTACTTTGAGGGATGCTGAAGAACATGTTTGCAACACTGTATTAGAGGAGATTGCTTCCTGAATATTCAGCCTGACAACTAGAGCTGACAATGAAAGAATTGGATTTGAGCGCACAATTTACCAGAAGACACAGTAAATATTTATTCTGATTTCTTCAACCACACAAGAGGAAACTTTATCTTTGATAGTAAGTGCAGCTGCAAAAGAGGGAATTGTCTTAAATATACCTTTTTTAGAGCCATCAGCCAATTATGTAGGCTTGGACCATTATAACTTCCTACATGTATTAAGAGATGCAGGTCATGCTTCAGATTCAGATCATCAATACCTTCCAAGTGTAAGGTAAGGTCGATTCTCTTCAAAGGTTTATTGTGCATCCCTTGCAATCACTCATCAAACTTTCTAATGCATGCTAAGTCGGAGAAAAAAAACAAGACCTAAATGTAATACATTGCTCTGGAAGTCAGTGCTGGCTGAGAATCCTTATTGAAAAGGCCTGTTTTTACCAGATGAGTCTTTGTCTTGCTGCCTCTTCTCAACTTGTGCATGATAAGCATCTTATCATCTCATTTAAAGCAAAAATAGCAACCCATATAAAAAAAGGTTGTCAAGAAACACAACTTGGCCAGAGGAACATTAAAGAACCATTTCTGAATCCATAAATGTGAAAAGGAGCATGATTTCAACACAAGGGCTCATACCACTGCAACTATCATGCCATGCTGACTGACCACAATAAATTAGCTTAAAGAGGAGAAGCAAGCAGTTCATAAAGAATGTTAAAAAAAATAATGTCTGTAGCATAATAAAAGGCAACTGCTGGCACAGTATCAATTTTCAAAAGATTTTCCAAGTGGCAAGTCCCCAGTTGTTTTGGTACTGTAAGATACTGTATACATGTACAATGTTTAAGAGCCTTCCACTGGTGTGCTGCTCTTTCTGTGTCATGGCTGGGAAAGTGGTAGGAACAGCAGAGCTAGATAAATCCTCCAGTCCTGCAACCACTCGGCAGCAGGAATCTGAGAAGCTATTTAACAATGAAGCTTCTTTTGAGATCTTGTTAATACAAAACTCCACATGAATCTTTGTTACAAGTCCAAAAAGGTATATTCATTATGATTTTTTTTTTTTTTTGAAATTGACATCAACATGATGCATTTCCATTCCTGGAGACTGTATGCATCTACACTGCAGTATCTAAGAACTCCCTAATGTCAATGTCATAGTCTGGACAATTACAACCCAGTGCCTAATGGCTTATATTGCTGTTTGTTACTAGAGAGAGCATTTCTTCATCTAAGGTTATACATCTTTTCCATATCATTTCCTCACCTCCTGGCTGGCCTACTTTCCTACTTTCCTCTGGAGCTCCAGGTGCTACCCAAGTTGCTTGAATTGTTCCTAACGTACTGAGATTGCATACATATACTTCAGGAGGCCTAAATCAGCCTACTGGGACCAGGTTTCTACTATTCCATTTATTCACATTGTGTAAAATTAAATCTTTACAAATGTATTAAGAATCTGATTTCTTTCATCAAAATTACTATACAGCTACACAAGTGCATAATGCTAACTAATGCTAAACAAGTTACATAATGGTTACCTGCTTGTTAAACTATTGCTGCTTTAGCCAAACAAGCTAAAAAAAATATTTCTATATAGGGTAGAAGAGTCCAGACTAAAATTGGCAAGCCAAAGTCCAAGAGCTTTCCAAAGTAAATAAGAAGCCTGCAGTCTGGTGCTACCAATGGCAGCACTGAATTTAAAGGGCTATTCAACCACACCCTGTCTCCATTTACCAAATCACATATTGTGAATGAGTGCTTTAGACGGCTGAATCACCAGCAAATGTATTGGCAAAAGCAGGTTTGTTATTTAAGTGAAAGTGTGAAAAGCTCCCTTGGCAAGGTTTGCTATACTACTTACAAGATGGTTAAAGCGCACAGAAAAATTGGACTAAAATCTAAAATCAATCAATCTAAACCTAAAATCAACCAAAAATATCTATGTGGAGACTGGGGATGGACAGGAAAAGGTAAGGATAATAAGGATTAGGGAGACCCTTTCACCATATCACTAGGTTCAGAATGGAGCCCCTTGCTGAACCGAGCCCTAGATTTCCCAGTTTAGGCCTAAAGATTTTAACACTTAACATCACTAATCAATAGCCCAATTTAAATAGTTTAACAAAGGACTCAATAGAATTTACTATAGGCACAAAAGTAAGTCACATAGAGGCAAAATCTCCCTATTAATCTAAAGTACTTCAGAATCTAGAAGAGCAACATCCATAGGACATTTGCTATAGGATATTCACACTTGCATGCACACAGACCTAAATGAGTGTGTAAAAGGGATAATTCCCCTTTCATTCAATGAAGTACTAATGCTGGATGCCTTTGCATCTTCCCCATTGAGGAAGGGGCTATTGGCCCAGGCTCTGCTAGCAGCCATTGGTGGCAGTCCTCCAAGCACAGCAAAACTGAAATTTTGCTGGCTCTGAGAGGCCCACTCAGAGGGAGATTTCAGGTCACAGCCCATTGCAGATTAGGAGTGAGACCAAAGGGTCTCACTTAGGACTGTTGTTTAAAGAGAGATGGCTTTGGTCATAGTAATTTTCCACCCTGACTGCAATTCAAGTTGGTAACTTTCAAAGAAATAACAAAATTACTTTTCCACTTGGGTTGTTATTCAGGCAAGAAAACAGTTTTCAAGGCTGTTTGTTAAAAAATAGGAGCTCATTAGACAGCATAGGTTCAGGGGAGCAGACAGCATTTCTGATCAGTTCAAGGGGAGATGAGCCCAGGTCCTGTTCATCAATGCTGAGACCTAATGAGCATTTCTGAGCAGCCTGAAGAGATGGGGGCAGGGGAAGCACCACCACATCACAGAGTCACAGAATGAGTCAGGTTGGAAGGGACCATAGTGGGTCATCTGGTGCAACCTAGAGCATCCCAGAGCACACAGCATAGGATTGCGTCCAGACAGTACTTGAGTATCTCCACAATCTCTCTGGGAAATCAGTTCCAGTGCTGTCACCCACACAGTAAAGTTCTTCCTTCAAGTGGAGCTTCCTGATCACCACTTTTTGCCTATTGTCTCTTGTCCCATTACTTGGCACCACCAAGAAGAGCCCGGCTCCATCCTCTTGGCAGCCTCCCTTCAGACACTTGTAAACACTGATGAGGTCCCCTCTCTCTTGTCTCTTCGCAAGGCTGAACAGGCCCAGCTCACTCAGCCTTTCCTCATAAAAGGGCTGCTCCGGTCCCCTCATCATCTTTGTCACTCTCTGCTGGAGTCTCTCCTCCTACCCTGAATCTTTATTTCTTTTGCATCTTCTCAGTGCTATCTCAATTTTTAGCATCCTTAGGCACCTAATTAGAAATATTACACAGACCAGTTATAGGTGATTTTTACAAAACAAAGCCTAGAAAAAAACAACCCATTTGACTTTTGAAGGTCATACTCTAGTGTGCTGCCAGGTAAGCAGAGGCATCTCAACTCCATTATCAAGATACCAAGTGACCTCTGCCACCCACACAGTGGAAATTGTACTGCTCCTCAGTTCTGGTGAGAGACCACATCATCAGAATGCACAATCATTTATGAAATAACAGTGGTTGCTGTAGGTGTAAGGAAAATAAAAAGTAAAAGGCAGTTCAGTAAGGCTGAGTCTGTTGTGTATCTGGCCAATTCAGAGTATACAATTATGTCCTATATTGTAAGTTGATTGCTCCAGCCCTCTGCCACAAAGGTCAAACTGCATTTGAGTGCAGAAGAAACAGCTCTCCATTGTACAGAACTGCAAATGGAATACACACAACAAAGAGGAGTGGCAAGGAAGGTTATTGACAGCAATCACTGAGCAGCACAAGCAGTGAGCACTTTGAAAGACCTTTCACAACACTCACTCAGCACCCCCTATCTCTGCATTGCACAGACACAGGACAGTAGCAGGGCATAAGGAGAAAATGCACTCTCAGTAGACTCTATCTTCCACCAAGAATAGCAAGAACACCTTTGAAACATACCCAATTACGAGTCAATTTGAGGCCTATTGACTTATTTATCTGCAAGGCAACTCTGAAAACCCAGAATTTTAATCACAGTCAGAGATGTCTTGCTATCTCAGGGGAAGAGGCCTGGCAGTGATACTAACTTCCTTTATTACTATATTGGAGCAATTTACTTTCTTCCCAGATGCACACAGATGCAGGAGCATTAGGGAGAGATTTCTATACTGATATCTGTATCTACAGAGCACACAGTGCCCAGCACAAGCATCACCTTCATTGCTCCCCTCAGACTCCCACAAGCACACAAATGCATACCCACCAAGGACTCTGCACTTGTCTGTGGAGCAACACAGCCCACCCTGCTAGAAATGTATGGAAAGCCTATTCTGGGCCAACTTGCCTTCACAGACAAGATAGGGAGATAAACTTCTGCCAAGGTTCAGCCACTCCAAAGAGTCACAGCTGGTCATTCCATAGGCAAGAGGCTTTCACTAGCAATCCAAAACTGGGGGCAAAGGAATCAGAGCCAGCCCCTGTACTCTCTCTGCTAACCAGCCTTCCCATAGGGGAAACACAGCATGGGAACTAAAGGTGACTGTTGGACAGGCTGCACTTTTAACACCTGTTTTTAGAGCCTCTACAAGCATGGCACCACTCTCTCTTCAAGTTTTGTTATCAAGAGTCACAGATGCTAGAGAGGGGTACATTGACATAGCAACCTTAAAAAGACTAGCTACCCAGCTAAAAGAGCTAACACTATTTCTAGAGGAATTTTAAATGGAAGAAGGAAAGAGGCGCTTCAAAGTGATTTTTTCATTTTCTGCAGTAAGTTCAGAGAGACAACTCAAGATATGTAACGTGGAGGGTGACAAGGCATTATTTTCAGTATCCCAGCAATATTATTTACTTACTTTGTGCACACTGCAGCAGAAATTATAAAAAGGCAAGGATGTTTAGGTAAAGAGTAGGCTGAAGCCAAAACTGATAAAAACTGTAAAAAAGGATGCTATTCATGGACCAATTACAGATGTTGCTGTGAGTATGCAGACTCAGATCACACATAGGATTCTTGGTTTTCTCTGCTTTTCTCTGCTTTTCATATATTCCACCATGGGGCACAACCAGGACCAGTTACAAGTGTCCCAGTGGAAAGGAGAGCTTGTTATACTCAATCCTTGCCAAATACCAGAACAGAATTCTATGTCTGATGGGAAAATGACACTGTGGGAAAGTGCCCTGGCAGCCAGGAGGACCAATCAACACCTAAAGGGCATCAGGCTCAGCATAGCCAGCTGGGCAAGGGAGGGGATTGTCCTGCTGTGCTCTGCACTGGGGCAGCCTCACCTTGAATACTGTGTGCGGTTTTGGGCACTACAATATTAAAAAGACCCTGTGCTATTAGAATGTCAACAGGAGGCCATGAGGATGGTGAAGAGCCTTGAGGGGAAACTGTTTGAAGAGCGGCTGAGGTCATTTGGTCTGTTCAGCCTGGAGGAGATTGAGGAGAGACCTCACTGCAGTTACAATTTCCTCATATGTGCAAGGAGAAGGACAGACACAAATCTCTTCACTCTCATGACTAGCGACAGGATCCAAGCAAATGGCTTCAGTTGTGTCAGGGGAAGTTTAGGTTGAATATTAGAAAAAACGTTCTTCACCCAGAGGGTGTTTGGGCACTGGAACAGGCTCCCCAGGGGAGCTGTCGCAGAACCAAGCCTGACAGAGCTCAAGCAGCATTTGGACAATACTCTCAGGCACATTGGACTCGATGATCCTTAAGGGTCCCTTCCAATGCAGCTGATTCTATGATTCTATGACCTCTCAAGAGTCTGGTGGGAAAGTATGGCCACATCATTAATTACACAATGCATGTGCTAAATAAAAAGCATAAGAATGTTGCCTGTTGAAGCAGCGGCACACAGATATCTACAACTAAGTTATGTAAGTATAAATTGTCTGAGACAGTACCAGACTAGTTGATATAAATAGTAAATTAAGATATTAATTCTAAATTCAAAGTCAAATGTGATTATTAATAAAAGCAATAACAAAGGACAGCAATGAGTAGGAAGGAAAAAGACACCATAGAGAAATCAGCGCTTGTAAAAACATATTCATTGCAATCCCTGAAAAGATACAGAACTCAAGTCCTTCTGTCCCTGGTACAATCTAATGCGTTTCTAAACGTCTTGATGGAACTGAAATGAAAACATAAATTTCTAATAAAAGCACTGGATACCACTGATCAGACTTTGACTTACAGCAGAGCAGCCACCATGTTATTAGGTTTCTGTGCGATTTCACTACAACAGCAGCTACTCCTCTACACTATGCACTAATGGCTGGTATCCTGCTGATTCCCAATGCTGCTGAGGTGATAATGAAGCATTTGCCAGCTAGAAAGTTACAAAGCATGAACAATTAATACCAATGAGAGTTATTACATATACGGGCTTTGTTAGAGGAGGAAAAAAAGGAAGAAAGAATGAAATTTTGGGAGACTGCTGGGCAAAGTGGTATAACTTCTGGAACGGGGAAAATTTATTCCAAGCCACCTAGCTTTCCCACCACACCATTCTGTGTTGTTATAGGACACGTAATGAACACACACACACGTCAAGCCCTCAGGGCAGGAAAAAGAGGAAGGAAACTTATTTGTTACTTCAGTTTATATAGATTTTGGAGAGTGACCAGGGATTGTAGGATGAAGGTTGCCACCTCTCTAACTACACTGGTCAAACTAGAAGTTTATCAAATTTTTCCTCCTCAAGAGAGGAATGTCAACTGTAAGAGAGAGTTAGATAAATATTATTTTGTTTACATGAAAATGCGTGAAAAACTCCATTACAAAAATGTAAGCTATCTGAAAGCATAAAAGAACAGGGCAAAAATTCTGCTTGTCAGCATCTGCTTTTAAGAGTGAAAGCTTAAAGAAACCACATTATCACAGTATGTGACTCCCCCCTCTTTCTTCAAATTTCATCATTGATACTGACAGATTTTATCTTTTCTAGAGCAAACAATTATGGTTCAGGTATCAGATTGTTCAGAACTCCCTAATAAGTTGAAACACGATTTTTTTCAGTGATTTGCCTCTTGATTGAAGTTAAAAATCCACTTTTTATTACTTAAAAAAGTCTTCCAACATGCAGCACTGAAGCATCAAATCTGTTGGAAATAAAGCTTCTTAAGTTTTAGTTAGATCTGATGAGTATGGCTAAAGCCTCAAATGTGTTTCAAGCCACAAAGTGAAAAAATAGAAGCTGGGAATGAAGAAATTCCACTTGGCAGATCTACACCTGTTACCAAACAAGTTATATTTCTTTAAGAAGAAGTCTATGCAGCACTGAGTGAAGATGTTGGAAAATTCTTTTCACTTTTAGCACAATAGTGTATGATCCCTGTATTCATAGTTAATGCTTAGTTTTGTACCATGCAATGATTAGTACAAATACCAGAGATTAATGTGGCCTTGTGTTAACTCCCTGAATCTCTGACTAATAAGAGTAATAAGTCTGGTGCCAGATAATTCTCCCTTATGTATTCATATTAGTGATTAATATGTATTAGCAGATATCTTAGTTTTGAGAACAAGGATTGTATGTCAGAACAAAGAATAGTAAGAGAAGTACATTATGCCCTGATCACATATTTGACATACTCTTAAGGAGGTAAGATTCATCAGAAGATCCAAAACCATATCCAATAAGTCTACCAAAATAATTAGCATATATGCATATAATCAGGAAATGTGATGAATATGTATCACTTTGAGGAATATAACCTGGTCTGTTAGGTTTGTGGGCATGCATGCTTTGAGGAGAATTCCCAATGCATCCAGCACTGGTAATAAAGTAATGCGGACTTTCTTACCCAGTAAATTGTTTGAAGAGTTTATTTCCTGTCTTTCAGTGACACATCTAGATACTGGCTCAAATGCACAAATAAAGGACAATAAAGATACTTGGCCAAAGACTGAAACATTATATCCTTTTTTTTTTTGCCTTTGTATCTCCTTCATTTATGAAAATTTGTCTAACTGAATGCCTGTGCCCTACATTCACATAATTCCCCTGCCACTTTTTGTGGCACTTATTCTCCTTCTCATCAGCAAAGAGCTTCCTTTCATTGATGTTTTTCAGTCTCTTGTGAAAAGGAGAATGTCATACCAGATTTACAGATTTTCTTTATACCCTCAGTTTACCCAGACTACTTTGGTACACCTGAAGGGGCCTCACACCTGAGAGAAACTAACAATACTGTTACCAGAGTGAGTTCAGCAGAGACTGTCTGCTTCTTTGAGTTAAGAAAGGGTTTAGGAAGCCTGAGTACAGCTCCCAACCTGTCAGATGTTGCAGCAGATTGAAATAGCCAACAGGTGAGTCCTGAACACTGCTAACTCAGAATTAATCTAAGATACGACCCTGCCACATCAATATTCTTTCTTACTGTCCTTTTAAGGTACTTCTTCCCCTCTATAAAAATTATTCGTAGAAAGAAACTAATATACCACTCCTGCCTCTGGAAATGGACATTCTGAAAGAGCAATTTCCTGGAAAAAAAAAAAAAAAAAAAAAAAAAAAAAAAAAAAAAAAAAAAAAGATGACAGGGGAGAACATTTAAATTACTAGACAAATCAAATTACTTCTCTTGTAAGCCACATAGTTCAGTGATCAAATCACTCAGTAGTTTGTGCCACTAATTGGAATTCTTTGTATCTTGTCATATCATTCTCCATTTCCTTACTCTTTTTCCTGAGAATTAAAGCAATTCCCAAAGGTTCTGAAACTGGAAAAAACAGCAGTACAGGTAATACACAGAGAAGATGAGGGATCGTGTATATTCTTCCAGGTACCACTACAACTGAGTCTTCTCCAGTACTCTGAGTTATGTAGGTTCACAATCTGAAAGTATGTTAACATCTTTCATCTAAGTAAAATCCAGGATGGTGCTTCATCTCCTTTCTTTCATAATCTACTCATATGTGGTCTCAGGGAGTACCCTATAATTCACATCTGATGCAGACTGCAAACTCTATCCTGCGCAGGAGGTAGCAGGTGTTCATGTAAATATGAACATAAACCTCAGGAAGCATCAGAAATAATTCTAAGTGGTAAGTCTCCTGGATCCAGCCTGATAAAAACAATTTCTTGTTCCTGTTCTTACAGGCTTGCAAAGTGACAGATTTCTCTACAGGTAGTCCAAACTCTCAGGGTAATAAAAAGTTACAAATGTCTGACTGCTTTTGTACTTATATATAAAAGAGGATCTTGCCCTTGAAAAGTTGGGGGGTTTTTTTTACCAATTAGGGTTTTCAGGCTACTGGCTCAGATTACTGAATCTATCTTGCATTGTTATCTGCAATGTGAATTCATCCCTGGCATGATTATCTACGCTCAACTCCGTGCCAGAGTCATATTAAGAACACATATCTGCATTAAAGCAAACAGAGATCTTAAAAAAAAAAAAAAAAAAGTGGTTTTTTTTTTTTATTACTGGAGGCCTAGTACTCATCATTACTTCATCTGACATGTGTCACCAGAAAAAGAGGAAGGAGCATAACTTAAAAGTAGGAGCAGATACAACTGTCATGCCTGGGAGGCTGATCTTTCCTATTGCCCAGATGCTCTCCTCCTGTCTATGATAGGAAATTGAACCCTGCACAGAAGACAAAAGCATCCCTTTGGAAGCAGCTATTACAACTTGATTATGGTAGGTCTCCAGCATTATTAATACTTGCTGTCTGTGCTTGCCATTAGCTCCCATCAAGTTTTAATAATACTTTCTGAAGAAGAACTGAAAACATTTCTCACATCCAAATTAACAGCTGATTAATTTCATTCTGGTGAGGGTGGAAAGAATGCATAAAGCTTTTTCTTTTTTCCACTCTCAATTTTAGAAGAAATAAATGTGATTTTATAAATCATGACTAAGGTTCTTATTTTTCAAGTTTTTTATATTTCCTAAAAATGTGCATATCTTTATTTTACAAGTGTTTTGCAAAGGAAATGGCAAATTGCTTACCTTAAATTCCTTTTGACCTAATCCTAAATGTCAGTTTAACCAGAGTTTTTCAGTGAATTAACTTCTTCACTTGGAGTTAGGGAAGCTATTATGCAGTGGATACAGGGACAGTACATAGCTGCTCTAAACTAACTTGGTTCAGGCCTCCCACATGGATTATTAAAAGTGCTTTTGTGCCAAACACCAGCCATAGATCATCAGTAAAAGTTTTTTTGGGGATTCAAGCTTCTTTTATAAAATCTCTCTCCATTTCATCCTAAGGTAGATCGATAAAAGCAAGTGAGATGAAGTATCTTTTGGAGAGGAAGAGTTCTGTTTATATGAACAGTACATGAAAAGATGAAGGTTACTCACTAAGCTCAGACTACAGACTTCGACTTCCAGTGCTCAAATAAACAAAGGCAGTCCAGAAGAGCATAGCTGCTATGCAATGTATTTGTTGTCTAACTCATCAACTTGAAGTGTCCATGTGAAGATAAAATCCCAGAAGGCCAAATAAAACTGTTGTTTTGTGTTCCCATTGCAGCTGCACAGGCTGTATTAGATTCTCTGAAATTATTTCTTGATTTAAAAAAAAAAAAAATCAGAAAATGTTTCAGGCTTACTGCTTCTTTGAAAAGTTATTAATTTAGTATCAGAGCATATCTGCATCTCAAAAACATTCAGGATTACAATCAAAAGCAAGTTGGTTGAAACAGCTTTTTTAACAATCTGGTTCTTTTTACAGTCCTTTATGATACACTTGCTTGTTCTTTTTTTATGGTAGGAATCCTTCACTTGGCCCATTGTTCTAGCAGTGCTTATGAAAACTCTTGCCTTCAGTCAGTCTGAAAAAACACATCAACACATTCTTCCAGATAGAAAACTGACAGTTGTTTAAGCTCCAGATTCAGTCCCTACAAGTCAGCTGCTCAGGCTAGGACTCATCAAGATCTTGCCTGGGTGGCAGCAGAATGAAAGAAGTGCAGTACTTGAAGGGTAGAGAGAATATAAGGAAAACATTTACAAGTATGGAAAAGCAACCCAAAATACTCTTCCCATTACTAATGAACAGTTTACCTGGTTGTACCTGTATTCCAACTCTGTTATACACTGTTTCTCATGAATTGCTGGCTTAAGCATTGACAAGGAATTGAGAGCCTTTACTTACACTCTTTTAATATATAGAAAGCCTTGCTCCTGACACCCAGCCTCTGCCCAGTTTGGTCAGCCCAGCCAGACTGGTGACACCCTGGCCCGACCAGTATCAGACACTGACAGATGGCCAACACAGGCAGGATACCACACACATTATTCATCTAAGGTAGGATACCCTCACATCACAGTGCCACTAGTGGAGCCAAGGGGAGACATGATTCCTACTCACCTGCAAAAGTCATTTGCATGACTGGCAGCTGTGGCCAGATGACTCCAACACAAGTGTCCCTGAAGTCCAAAGCCATGGCATTGCTAAGGATGCTGTGTTTGCTTTTGGGGATTGGGTGAGTTCCCTTGTAGCCACTGTTCATCTTTCCCTCTGTCTCAACAAAACTTTGGTTTGTAACATTGTCAAGCTTCATTATTGTTCAATTCAAAAATATATATAAAAAGACTGACAAGGTGTATAAAAACCTCACACAGATAATTGTATATGTAAAAGAGGTGATCATAAGTACATCCTCCAGGCAAAAAAAAAAAAAAAAAAAACCCACCTTGTTTATAAAACATTTTAATTCATCAGCCATATTGATATTGTAGCACAGACATATCAATGCTAACATCATCAGCTTGGATCACTGAAAGAAGAAGGTTTCAAATATTTTATATTTTTTATTTAATACATATGCTGCAGTTCTTCGAAGAGCAGGTCTTTGAAAACTTGTGGACCATTGAGGACAGCCATGTCAGTTGTCCATCTCACCAGAAGCAATGGTTGCATCCTATTCAGTTTTTCGAATGGTGCAAAGAAGCTGATGCACTGTAAAAGGGACTTTGTAAAGCAAAATACTCAGAGATGTTCTACTTTCAAGTTATCACCAATACCTCTTCAGTTCAGCAGCTGTGCTATATATTGCTTAGTTGCCAGTTCTTACTCTGGTGAAAGATGGAAATAGTATCACATTTTTAGTTTGAAATACCACATGAGTCACATTAACAGAGCAGCACAGAACTAGTACACATCTAGCTTTTTCTGCTGGGACAAATTATGCACAAAATTGCCATGAAAAAAACAGGAAAACATTTATGTATCGTTTTATAAAATTGCAGCAACAGGGAAAAGCTAGGCTTTCTTCCTGCAGTGATTAAAAAAACTCAAGGAACAAAGAACAGTTTGTAACACTTCAGAAAAAACTTGTCATCTCACCACTTATCCATCTTTGTAGTGCTGTTCCACTTAATGTCATACAGTAGTGCCCTCATGGACAGATCATGTAGCCAAAGTGCCTTTCAGCATCCTTCAGAATTATACATGTGCTTCTGACAGCTCAATTCTCCCTCTTGCTCAGCCTTCTTTTATCTTCTGGTCAGTTGAAGCAGGCAGCACAAAAAGAGTTGGCCATCTTTTTCAAGCAGCAACTAAAGATAAAAACCTCAAGCCTTGATTTCAAAGACTTTTGTCAGCCTAAGTAGTCAAGTATAGTGTCCTATGAGCTCTCTTTTGTAGCCATTCCCTGCAGGTTTGGAAACGCCAGACAACCCCCAGATCCTTCTTCACTTCACCTCCTTCTTCCACTCATCTGAGAAACAAGGAAGAGTTCCTGTGGCTTATAATGCTAAAAAGCCCAAGACACTCATTCTACTGCAAGGTCAGGGTCCAAGGACATAGTAACAGTGGAAAGTCTCTTGGGAACCAGAAGAAATTGCATGGAACATGACTCTGCAGTTGGAAAAAGGAGTTAAGTGCCATCTGAAGCACTCTAACATTGTCTATGTCAGCAGCTTAGTGATCAACATAGACTCTTCCTTCCTGTGACTTCTACATATGACCACAGCTGAAGTTATATGCATTGGATAGTAGCAGGCAATATTGGTGTTACACTCCAGAACATAAACCCAGGAGTTAAACCAAAGGTTCCTTCACTCTAATTTGGTGCAAGGAGAAATTCAACCAGATGTTCTTAAGAGGTCATAAATACGAAAAAAATTTAGTGATAAAAATGTATAAAATTAAGGAACTTCGGCAGACGAGTAAATACTACAACAACTTCAATATAAAACATTTTTATAGCAGTACTTAGTATTATTTTAATATTAAGTTAGCATAAAGCCAGTCCATTCAACCTAGAAACTTTTACATCTATGAGATGTTAAGTTACCCAAAATTGTTCCATGTAAAGTGAATGAGGAGAAGAGGGAGAAAGACAGAAAAGGTACAGAAAACACACATAAAATAGCCACCAACCTCTAGGTTCCCAAGTGGAACCCAAGAGAAGGCAGGCCCTACATAGATGGGCACCTCAGAGTCAGCCCCTTTTAAACCCTTGGTGCTCCATGGGCCTGCCCCCATGTGGGACTTCTGGCTGCTTGGCCAATCAGAGGCTGGACTGGCAAAGCAGTGTGTGATTGAAGGAAAGCTCTGCCAATCAGTCCCCTCACTGCCACTGTCCAGCGTGTGATTGGTGGACAGCTCTGACGGGCTGTGGGTCTGGGGGGCGAGACGAGGCATTGCCTCACCCACACAAAGCCCAGCCTGCCCCTCCTGCCAGACAGACACTGGCACTCCGAGGTGTTACAGGACACTTATCTAATCCACTCTCTGACAATTGTTCCACATAAGAAAAGTTGATCTTCCTGGTGGAACAAAGCTGCACACTGGAGCCCACATGCACTGCCCCTTCTGTAGTGAGGACATAGGACACTAAGCTTCAGGGGGTGGGGCACCAGCTGGCATTCTCCTAGCAATGACTTATAGAAATACAATAATGGAAATACCTACAGATCATTTACTTCCCTCTCATGTCAAGAAAGCTTAAAAAGGCACCGAAGATCATTGAAAGGCAGCTCCTGTTTCCTAAGCTTTTCATGGAGACATCTTAGGAGACTTGCGATTATATAACCGAACATCCAAGACACTGATTTGTAGGCCTTTCCATCAATCTCGTAACTCAATTCTAAATTGATTTTCTTATCTGACTCCCAGCAATTTCAAATAGCCCATAGGCCAAGCAGACAAAAGGTTCCAGAGAAACAACCCAGAGACTTTGCAGACAATTGGTATAAACAAACAATTGGTTTAAACCTTTTCCAGGTGTCATACTAACCAGCAGAAACACAGATTATCTTGCAATGGACTGTGGTTGGTTGCTTGCAGCATAAGGTGATTGGATTTACCTGGTTTGACCTTGATAACAAATATACCCATTTTTCTGAAACACACCAAGGCAGAACCTGACAAGTTAGATAAACCACAATTGATAGCAACCTCTACTTGTCTGGCCTCAGTGATAGAGGAAGTTCAAGAGCTGGTCTGATGCTACAACATTAGCAAAGCCATTAGCAATAAATAATTATGGCACTTAATGCTTGAAAAGAAGTCATAATACACAGATATCTAACACATCTAGAAGCAAAAGTTCAAGGACAGGAACCACCATGTGCAGGAGCTGAACTGTCCACTGTGATTGCAGCACAGAACCAGTCAGAGCAAGTACCTTGCTCCCTCACTGGTACTTAAGGTGGTCTGCACCAGGCTGGTGAGGCTGAAGCTCTGATTCCCATGTACATGGTGCCAGGGAGGGGGGTCTGCTCATAGAGCATGTATTGCTATCCACCTCCTACACCTGTCCTCTAAATAAGTAAATTCATATATCACTAAATTATCTAGTTCTCTTCTAGCAACCACACCACCCTGTATATCCGAATGAGATTATAAAGGTATTTGGAACATCTGTACTGAAAAAGCATCTCATATTCAATCTTTAGCAGTAGACTCCAGTTTATGTCAGCCATTCATGTGCTAATGCTAAGAGTTTATCTTGTTTACAACATGAGCATTATATTAGGATGTTCTGTTCTAGAGAAGGGAATTGCCCTCCATCACCCTCCCTGCTAGGACAGGAGAGTCATTTACATAGTGAATTGCTGTTGCAGAGAGACCTTTCCTACATTTATACTTTACCTTTGGCCAGCAAAGGAGCGAGAATATTCTGGTCGGGGTAGCTTTCTCCTCTAAGAAGACATAAATTGATAAGACACATCATTGATATGAAGAGCCAAGTACAGGTGAGTATACTCAGAGTGCTTTCACACGCATTTTTCCTGAAATAACAGGGTTGAGAAAATCACCTTTAGCAGACATTTGATTATTCAAGCAGCTGAGATTAGTTTCAGTAAGAATTATGTTTTGCTCCTGTTTCATTAAAATTATTTCCCTTTTTCCCTGCTGCTAAAATTTGGACTGCTGGAAGAAAAAAGCTAAAAAGGAAGAGGCAGATATAAACACTTTATCTCAGCAGCTACACATAGGATCTCCTCCTGCAAACAACTTCCAGCTTTCTAAAAGCAGAGCAGTGGTTCGCCTTCACCTCACAGCTCATTGTCCAAACTTTCTGAAAAGAATCAGTCACTGCTCAAAGAAATCTCCTCAGCTCCCCTGCTCTCTTCCCTCGCATATTTTACAATACTGCTCATCTGAACTGGAAGCAGCTTCTTTCAGCAGCACCTACTCTTCATTAAGATTTCTTATGTATACAATGATGATTTTGGTAGGGTTTTTTTGGGGGAGGGGCATTGGAGTGTTGCCAATACATGTTTTCATGAAAGCTCTCCTCAACTGTAATTTTCTAATTATGCAGTTCTTTTTTGGCTGGCAATCATCTAAAATGATGCATGGCTTTTCCTCCTTCTCTGGAACGATGTGTTCCAGCATTGCACTAGTTGTCAACTGCTGTGTTATATTTGCCCAGTTTTTTCACCCTTTCCATTTTTTCAGCTGTTTACCAGAATGTTCTCTCTGCTGTGTCCCAAACTCCTCTTTCTGCTCCTGTTTCTGCTCCTCTTCTTAACCTTGAAATGCAAACTTGTGTACCAATGTCACTTCTGCTTTTCAAAGGAGACCTGTCTTCCCCTAATACCCACTGTGGGTATGTTATCCTCCCTGCCACCCTCACCACTCCTCTGGAGCTCCTGTTCAAATGACACATATATTTCTTCCTGCATCCACACCATGTAACCTCGCTTTTGGACAAGTTCTCCATTCTTACCTACAGCTGCTGATGGAGATATGGGTTCTCCAGTTTTATGCTTATGTCCTTACAATCTGGCAAGACACTGGATGAAAAAGCATTTCACAAGTTCACATACACACGTAAGGTGTGGGTGTCTTGTCAGAGTGTTGCTCCAGCACCTGGTGGCTCATGGCATCTGACTAAGTTGCTGTTCTCTTCCCAAGATCTTTCCCCACAATCACAAATTTTCAAGGTAATTTTTTCTTATTACTTTCCAAGTTTTCTTAGTTTTCAAACTGATTTATTTTCTCAAAAGTATCTTGATAATTTCTTTGTTATAATTTAATAATAATGAAGGTGATCCAAAGCAAACTCCATCATTGTTACTTTCTTCCTAGCAGTATCAGATTTTTGGGCAAATGCTCCGTAGAATAGTTCGGTTGGGATATTTCATTTACTCGCTCATATTCCTGTTGTATCAGTTGTTGTTACTTAGGCCATACTATCAAGAAGATGCCATGCAGATTTCTATACACACTGTTAGCACTAGAAGTCCTTTCCTCTCACTGTCCTACAGAGGTATACGTCATTCCCAGCAAAGGTTATGCAGTTTCAGCTGTCATATGTGTAGTTTTGTTATGAGATTACCTCCATAAATTAATCTTCAGAAGAGATTACAACAATTATGAAAAAGGCATCTATATATTCCTAAAATATATAGAATTTCTTATTTCATACATACAACAATGCCACTCCTTGAATGGCTTCTGACTCATCAAAGGCCAGAAGAGAAGATAGAAAGCAATTGAATTAGAAAGTTTGCTTCACATTACTTCCTGTGAAAAACAGCATGGATTTACAAGACACTTTTTTTTTTTTTCCCCTAAAATGGCACTTAACTAACAATCATTTAATGTAGTGGTGCCTTTTAAAGTTAATTATTTGTATTTTTTGTTTATGGTTTTGAGACTTGTTCTGTGTACCCCAAAATGGTCCCTCCTATATACCCCATGTTTTTACCCAGTTGGTTCGCCCCACTACCCTTCCTCGCGTCAATCTCTGTACCCCTGCCCCCTAGCCCCGTCAATCCAGACCCAGCCTCTCCCTGCCTTCTGGAAGATTCCAGGGAGGGTGTCGAGTGGTTGGCTGGAGCTTGAAAAATCCCTTTCTCCCCTCCTAGGATTGGGCCCTGGGTTCACAATCAATGACAGAGCCCCTCCCAGACCCTTTCCTATTGTGGCCAGGTGTTATCCCCACCCCCGTGATCCTCCCCTACTCAAATAGCCTGCACACCAGTGATCCTCGCTCTGTCTGGGCTGTATCCCTGGGAATAAACACCCAGTTTGGTTCACTCAGATGGAGTCCGCCTTTCTTTCTCATCAATTGTGCTCTTCATAACCTTGGGTGGAAAAGGCCCCACTGTGCAGACATTGGCTCTAAGGCCAGTCTGTGGTTCTGTGGCCTGTGGTGACGGAGCTAGCAGGGGGATAGTCCCACATAGCTGCAATTTAATAGAATTTTTAATCATGGTGAGAGTTATTACCACTGTTACCAAAAAGGCTGAAAGTAGCATTTTAGATTCTGAGTTCCTCCTGTACATTACATGTGCTACAAGTTGTTCTTGTAGGCTGGGACAACAATTGTTGCACAAACTGCAGCCACATTAACATCTTTCTCTTGCATCTTCATATTGGTAATGAAGAGAAAATCAGGCTCCAGTTATTCACGAAGTGTTCGAAACATTGGCACTTACAAATTTCACAGGCATCTCTGCCCACAGAAAGACTATGAAAGAAATGCTCCATCATGCTGTGGTGCAAGAAAAGTGCGTGCCTGAATTGGCAATGTGATCCTTCACTGTCCAGGTAAGGCTGTATTACCCAGTGAGAGAGGGGATTCACCCTATCTACCACATGCAGATAAGCACTATGACTCCATCATTTACGTTTGTCCCCATTTGGAAAAAAATAACAATACTGCTGTATTTTTCAGATCTAGGCCATAGGGAAGACTGTAGACACTGATATTTTTCAAACAAGCATGGCCCAGCATGTAATGACAACATATGCACCCACTCTGTGTCCTACATTTTTTGAAGAAAGTGGCTAGAGGTGTCATGATGCTTCTATTTGGTTTATGCGGCAAGCTGCTGGACAGTGGGGGGATGCAGAAGAATCACTGTGAGCAAAGGACAGGGCTATCCTGTGGAGGACACATCAAGTTCAGACGGCTTCAACCAATCCACTGTAGGGCACAGCTGAGCCCCACAGCCACGATGGAGGCACCTCTGGGAGAATACATTTAAGGAAGGGCAAAAACCACTGTCAGGTAGAATGGTAGGGAAAATGTGTGCAAAACAGGCCTGCAGACACCAAGGTGAGAGAAGAAGCAAGCAGAACAGTGCTCCATGAACTGAAGCAGAGATTGTCCTGCAGTCCATGGGAAATGTATTGCCACCCTGTAGCATATGGATAATCATACCATCGGAGCAGATACCCACACTGCAGCCATGGCAGACCCCGTGCCAGAGCAGATGGATGTGCTCTGGATGAACTGCAGACTGGAGAGGCCATGCAGGAGTGGTTTATCCCAAAGAACTACAGCTCATGAAAGAACTTTCCTGGAGCAAGGGAGACATGGAGGAAGGAGACACAGAGATGAAGTGTTATGAACTGACTAGAGTCTTTATTCCCCATCCTTCTGTACTGTTCAGTGTGTGGAAAGAAGGACAAAGAGGAGCCAGGAAGGAAGGAGTGAAATTGAACCTGGGAAGAAGGGGATGGAAGGAATGTGTTTTAATTTTTGTCTTTATTTCTCTCCATTCAACTCTAATGGACAATAAATTAATTTTTTCCTGAATGTGAGTCTGTTTTGCCCTTGATGGTAATTGCTAAGTAATCCACCTCTCTTGTCTGTATCTTGACTCTTGGGGTTTTCTATCTTATTTTCTCCCTTGTCCTGTTGAGGACTGGGAATGACAGTATCTGGGTGGGTGCCTGGCACCCACCACAGTACTTGGCCATGGAAAAGTGAATGATGATGCAAAATGAAAGTTTCCAAAAGTGTCAGTTTCACGTTGACAAAGGAAAAATCTTACAACATGGCAATATGTGTGGTCATCCTGGTTGAGGTCATAGTCCTCCCTACCCAGCTTCTTTCTAGTCAAAGCATTTCTTCTCTTTGATATTTGTCAGCTCTGGAAGGCTGAATATATTTGAAAATCACTCATGGGGTAGTTAGTTTTAATCCATTGATGATTCGGTCTTTTTTTTGGTTTTCGTTTTGTTTCTAAGCCCTTTTTCCTAGTCCTTGAAGAATGCTTCCTTTGCTTTCTTCTTTTCACCTTCTGTGTGCCACACTCTGGCTCTTGCCACTTCCTCTTCATCTTGCCCCACACACTATATGTGTTAGTGCCCTCTTATGTTTCTGAACTCCTTTAGCAATGAAACATTCCTGTCTAGTACCAGAATGTGTAAAATCTTCAACAGCTAACATTAATCCATGTCCCCTCTGCAAGAATGAAGAGCTGGCAACACTACACTACATTTCATTTGATAAGCTGCTACTCTAAATCACAACAGCACCTACACAAGAATCCTGTTAAAATTATCATAGAAAAAAATCAAGTCCCTTTTTAATGCTTTACGACTTATCTCACTCACAATGATGTACCTACTGAAACTGGGGTGCTATTAATACCAGACACAGTAGACAATTGGGTAGCTGCCAGCTCTTCACATTGTGCTAATCTCCTCTCATGTGTTTTTTCATAACTTTCTGTTTTAAGTTTATAGCTCTGAGCTTGCTTTAGGCAAGCTAGCTGAAATAGGTAACTTTTGGTGCATGCCTTCTCCCCACCAAGAAAATTCAGAACTACCTTTTCATTACAAGGAAAGAAGAGAATGCATGGGTTTATTCAGGACGATACATTAGAAATTACAATCTGTCATTGTCTCAGTGTATATTTGGGTTGTACTGTTAGCCTTTGGGTGACACTGGGTAACACTACAAAATACACAGTAATTTGTAACTTCTCCTGAACTGACAGTGATACTTACTTCATCTTGATGACAAAAAACTGCCAGAAAAAACAGCTTTTACAGACTTCGCTTTTGAAGTGTTTCTCCTGCTTTAAAATTGCATTTTTTTAATATAAATTATTTTCAATTCCCGTAACAACCTTTCAAATGCAATTCGTAAGTGTAATCCTAAAAAGCCTTTGCCATTATTTTTATGAATGGCAACATTTGACTTCAGTAAAAGTGGTGCTTAAGAACTGCCAGAGTCATTTCCTAGTTGATGTTCTATTATAAAAGCCTCCCTGTTTCTAAAATGATGAAAAGAATTATCAGCCTAGACTCTGAAGGACTGGGAATGTCTTGACCTGGGTCTAGGCTCTATTCAAACTGAGTCTACCAGTGTTTTGAAGAACTGATACACACTGGACTGTCACCTGCCAATACCTCATGTGTCTGATCAACTACTGAGGTGATCCAGTGGCTATAACTATCACAACACATTTCAACAGCATTATCAGAAACTGCATGTTCTCAAAGCTGAGCACACACACCTGTTTAAAGGCTCTCTGATGAGCCTGAAGATGCTGCCTCATGGCTGGCACCATGCCAGCTCCTCCTCCTCTGGTTATCTGATCCTGGAAGGGCCTCAAGCTGCATGGTGTCCTCACCAAGGCCTTTGTTCCCACCTCTTCTAAGACAATAACTCCTAAATAGCTTCTTTGGGAACAACCCCTTGGTACGAAATTTATCATTGCCAAATGTATCACAAAAATTGAACCCTCTCCCTGCAAAAGAAAAGTTCCTCTAATATATATATAAAAAAGTGGAAAATAATTAGGATATGCCTGGAAAGTAAATGGAATATTTCATGACTCACAAAGGCAGATTCATGGGTATTGACTTAGCTGTAAAAGTCTTGTCTTTTAAAAAATCTTATTCAAGAAACACTATTTATCACCAAGATGAAGGAAAATATATAACTCTGCAGAAAAGCATCTTCTAATTCAAAAAAATCAAGAAGAAAAATTCTTAAAATATTTGTTTATGGAAAAGAAACGGTTATATATGCCTTATGCCAAGAGTTTATGTCAGAATACAACTGAGTTATCTGATCCTTTATAAAAGACGTATTTTAATAGTTGAAACTGGATCTTCACAATAATACAAAAATTTACAAAAGAAGGGATCATGGAGGCCAGCCAATCAAACCTCCTACTCTCAGCAGGGCTAACTTCAGGGTTAGGTCATGTTGCCCAAAGCCTTGTCCACTCAAATTTTGAAAATATCCAGAGATGGAGATATCACATTGATAGAATTCGACTGAAATTTTAAAAAATCACATGAGAGAACCATGCCATTTTTAAAATCCTTAGCTATACTCATAATTTCTCTAGACCAGTGATTTTCCATTATTTAGAAATACATGTTGAAGATGGGTGACTAAACAAGGTACAACCAATTTTTTACTTTCAAATACATCGGAAACTATGTAAAACTGAAAACCCCAAGCACCCTGACTGGGCAGGAACATCAGTTGGACATGCTGCTTACCCATCTGTCTGGAAAATGTGCATTAAGGTTTTACTTACCAAATGCCCTACACTGGAATCTTCATCCTTAGGTATATCCCCAAACAAATCTTCTTAAAGAGAGCAGTTGGAGAGAAAAAGTAAAATCAGAGAGCTGATTAGGTCTTGCACACAGTTCCCATAAAAGTAAATTGCCTGAAAAGCTTTGGTAGTCCTGCCCCCTTCAGCTACTATAGTCAAACCTCTTATTAGTACAGCCTAAATTAATAGTCCTTATTTCCAGCAAACATTTGTAAGAAAAAAATGTTTTCTATAATTAGCTCTTTTCTCTCAAACTTTCTTGTTATCAGAGAACCTCAAGTGCACCAACTTTCATGCACACACACATTTTTAAAAGAATCAATACAGTAAGTCAATAGTTCTTATTTTCTGACATTGCAATTCAAGTTCCCATGCCTAAAATTTTCCTTTGATATTGAGTTTTCCTTTAATATTACTGATCAGATATTATTTCATTTTTACTGTCATACATGTAGCAATTTTTTTTAACTCCATCTGTTTTTAAACATTTTAATAACTAAAATTGTTTCAGCCTTCCATCTCCCATTAATCATTACACTGTGAATCCACTAATTACAATATAAAAGTTATCTAAGATTGCTTACAGTTGTTGTCAATACAATGGAACTGCGGTCTATCTTACTATTTTTTTCAATTTACTATAGGTTTTCTTTGTACACCACTGCCAAGCTATTCATAGTTTCCCAAGAAACTGTGAAGACCTGAAAACCCCATTGTTCTTTTATTACCTGCCTATTCAATCAGTAACATTCAGGTATATGTTTCATGAAACGTTTTTTATTTATCTATTTTTTTTCCCACAGGAGAATTAACTAGAAGTCTTAAAGAAGTCCATTTTTAATGTCTATAACCAGGAACTTTCTTTATGCCTTCGGTGCTTGCAACTAACACAGATTTTCACTGTTTATAATAGAAGACTCTTCAAAGCAGAAGTCATTAACAGCAGTCTCTTTTCCACGAGACCAATACTGGGAAATCAAAAGCACTTCTGCAATTTACAAAACAAATATTTAGCTATCACAGAAAAAAAACAAAAACAAAAACAAACAAACAAAAAAAAGCCTTTATATAATACAAGTTTCAGGTCCCATTTTTCAGATTCACTTAAGTTCTAGGATTTTTTATTTTTTCATGACTGCATATTCTCTGCATTTGGGCACATACTCAGACTGAACTTTTCTTCCTATCAGAACATTCCCCAAACAGGGAAATGGGCATACAGAAAGGTCAGGCTGCATTTCAGCACTAACCCCACTGACAATATATAAAAGAATTCAACAAGACGGGTTTCATACAAGATTTTCCATAATCTTCAAATGCATCTCAATAAGTCAGAGAGGCACATGTCCATCCCCAGAGTAAACCCTGAAGTAAGAATAAGTAAATTCTTATTCCACTGTGCACAGCATGCTAACCCATTCTCTACCAAAACTTTCTTTCTCCAAAATATGTGAATTACTCCATTCATTTTTAGGGCAGTTTCTCCCTACACCATCATCCTGAGTGTTTAGAGAATAAAAGGAACTTGGATTCTTGTGGATGCAGCCCAACAGCACCTCTCTGTAGTAAGCTGCTTTCACCTAACAGATGGCAATGGCCAAAACCTGGTTTAACCAAACACTTGAGCATTATATATTCATTATATATTCAAAAGCAGGAAACTAAAGGAGAATTAACTGCTTACCTAAAAATGCAACCATTCTTCTTGGAAGGAAAGTCAGGTCTTCCCTGCTTTGTGAAATTAAATTTTAATCCAAGATTCTACTGTCAATCACATCATCACATGGAAATTCTCCAGTTTTGTGCAGCTAGTTGAGGTTCCAGAGCCAGCCTCAACAAAGAAACCAAGAGCCACTGGAGTCTACATTTTAAATTGCACCAGGAAGCATGGCAGAATCCACAAGCAATCAGAACTCTGATCAGAACTTCTTTGTCCCCCTAAATCTCAAATTATTCTTAGGTTAATAAATGAGCTCAGAAGGCACCAGTGATCAAGTACACTGCAAAGAAATTCTACTTAGTAAAAGCATGCCATAGGGCACGAATAGATAAGCACAGAGAGTATTGGCTTTGTACCTATGGCATGGCTAGAAAGCTCAGAGTCTTTTGGCTACTGCCTTCTTATTCACCAGCCCTCCCATGTTCCAAATACAGACTTCCTTTCCATACTGGCACCAGGAACAGCTGTAGGAGACACCACAAATGATCCAAAGCAGATGCTGTTTCTCATGCACGGCACAGCAGACTGTGCATGGGACAGACAAGCAGTAGGTGTTGGCTCGTAGCAGACACTCAGAAAAACAAAACAGTTTTCAGTGTTTCCACAGAGATGGCCGACACAGTTTTTTTTAAGTCGTAGTGGTGACATTTTTTGCTTTCCTTATCTTTAAGGTAAAAGACCCTGCCTGCATTTTTCCCTAATAAGTAAGGTCCTACAGAAGTCTGTAGTGTCTTTGTACCCACAAAAAAAATATTTAGCAGTAGGGGCTAAAAGAGCAACTAGTAATGCCTGTGGGAAGCATAGATGCTGTTCCATACACTTAAGAGGTGTGCTGGGCTTTTTATTATTATGAGGATCTGTAGAAATACTTCCTTCATCTGAATGTTTTGTGAATACTTCTCTAGTGCTCCTGAAACAGGCATGTTCTGAGGAAAAGCAAAATCAGAGCGCCACCTGCCGCTGTTTTTTAACAGGAAAACGGTGCTGGATGCCAGCTTATCTTCCTCATCTTCCATGGGCACTGAAGTACCCTTGGACTCACAGCCAGCTGAGCGATAATGGGGGTTTTGCACGTGCATTTTTACACCAACACTCTTTAAACCTGTTTCTGGTGTTCACCAAGAATTTGTTAATGCTTTGCACTGAGCCTTTAGCAACTTCAATTCAAATCTCAATCACAGAAAAATTCTTCCAGATCTCGATACTCCAAAGCAAAGAGCTGCAAGAGATAATTTGTTGGGCAAGTATCACTATCTGATTGTCCTGTTCTTATATTCTTCCCTAGGAATCTGCTACTGGACATTGACAAATGTTGTTTGTCATTTAGTCCATAAAAGCCCACTGTCCATAAAAGGTAAGCTTTCCTGTAACAACCTTAGCCTTGTAACAGCACAAAAAAAAAAAAAAAAAAAAAAAAAAAAAAAAAAAAAAAAAAAAAAAAAAAAAAAAAAAAAAAAAAAAAAAAA
>VZUI01054044.1:0-99227 GCA_013401135.1 Cettia cetti
TGGGGGGGGGGGGGGGTGTCCTGTCCCGAGGGGCCGCGGGCGATCGGCTCCCCCCATCCCCGGCCGGGGAAGGGGCCGAGCCCCCGCCTCCCCCCGAGCTGGGGCAGAGCCCGAGCCAAACAAAGCGCGGCCTGAGCGGGAGCCAAGGGTGAAGCAGCCTGGGCTTTTCCTGCCGGTCCCCGCGCAGGGCGGGCCCCGAGCCCGGCTTACCCCGATCCCCGGCGGCGGCGGCGGCGTTGTTCCTCTCCTGCTGCTGCTGCTGCACCGGGCGCGGCCTGGACACTCGCCTGGGTCTCCTGTTGGCGGCTCGGACCGAGTTCATTTGCCGGCTCGTGTGGGTGGCGGGAAGGGAGGGGGGGAATCCTCCGGCAACCGGTTGCCTCGGCGGGGACGGGGGCGCTCGGAGGGAGCCCCGGGGCGGCCGCCTCGCAGGCGCGGGTAGCAGGGAAGGGCGGGGGGGAGATCTCCGGGCGCGGGTCCCGCCGCCGCTGCCGGCTCGCTCGAAGGTAGAGGAGCCGCCGGCTCTCCCAGCTCTGCTGTGGGGGACGATGGCGCCGCGCCCCCCCCGTCCCGGCCCCCGGCGATCCCGCGGTCCTGCCCGGCTCAGGCCCGTCGCTGCTCCGTGGCAGGAGGAGCCATTGACACCGCCAGGGACGCGCTCGCGAGCGGGCGGCCGTTGGGCGGCCGTGTTCCGCCAATCGCCGCGTCCCACACAAACGGCCGGCGCCGCCGTGGCCAATCCGCGCTGCTGTACTATCGGTGCACGGGTTGGGGAGGGGCGGGCGGGCGGCGCGGCGCGGGGTGGGGCGGCGCGGTGCTATAAAAGGCCGGGGCCGCGCGTGCAGGGCGGCAATGGCGGCGTTCGGGTCGGGCTGTGACGGTGGCGCCCGTGAGGAGCCGGCGCGGGAGCCGGGCCCGGGAGCCGGGCCCGGGGCAGCCCGGAAGCCGCCGGGGCCGCCGGCAGCGGGAGGGCCCGCCAGGCACCGCTCAGGCCGTGTGTGATGAAGGAGAGAGGGCGGGCGTCTGGCGACGGTGCCTTGTTGTGGTGCCGTGCGCCTTGGTAACCCTGCCTGGGCTGGGATTAGCAGTGCTGTGGGTGCCGGCTCGTTTCGGTTTCCTGACTGGTTGTTAACCATTTTCCCCCCTCTGGATTTGTGTATATTCCATAGCCGGTGTGTTCACTCGTGTTTGGGCTACCTTTTTCTAATTCAATGATAACGCTCTATTTTGGGCTTTTGATAAGTGTATGAGGCTTTTCCTCCTTTCTTGTGTTTGTTACGTTGGTGCTCAGCTGATGGCCTCAGAGCAGGGAAGAAAAGTAAACGAAGCTAGCTTGTGGTCTTTTTCCTTTTCAGGAGTCACTTAATAAAACGGATGGCACAACACATGCAGTACAGAAGAGATCTCATTGTAGGGTTGCTCAGGAATCTGCTTCTAATGTGAAGGTGGGTTTGTGTGGAGTACTACTTAAAGTAAGCTCTGGGAGCTTCTGGAGCCAGGGCCCTTGTCTATGCCTAAAAAGCAAGAGTGTTATCTGGTATAAAATGTAAATAAATGATGGTAATTAAAAACACATTAGGTAGGAGCTCGTTTCAAGCTGACAAATGAAGGTATAATATAGCTAAGGGAAATGACAGCTTTTAAAAAGTAAAAAACTTTTAAAATATTTATACTTGTGATTCTAAAGGAAAGGACAGTGAAATTTTAATTCTCAATTCATATTAGACCAAATATAAGTGTATGAGAAATCCAAGTAGTTATTAAGGAGAACTTTTTAGATGTAACATTTTGTTGCCTTAAAGAATGACTGGAGAAACAGTGGAGGATGTTTTCCCATATCTGAGGAAAGTAATTCTTGCTAACTTCTCCGATATTAAGGGAAGAAATAATGAAGTTAAGCTCCTGTGAGAAGAACTTTGTAGGGAAAAAGAATACAAACATCAGTCTGTTTGGGGCCGGTTTCTGTCATAATGATTACCAGGCTACTGTACTGTAGAGCTATATAGTTATGTGTAAATATCATTAAAGTATTTTTATTTTTCGTAGTAGCATTGTGGAACTGCTTTAACTCTTGAATGGAAAGAATAACCCTACCCAAGTATTGTGCTGCACTTACTGTTTGAATCCATTTCTGTTCTAATTGTGCTCTCTTCACCAAGCAAATGGATTCTTGGTGTCACAAGATTACCTGAATTGCTCAATGTAGGTATACTCCAAAATTTTAGTACTCTAAATCTTTGAAAGCTTGTTCAAGGATGGATGACAAGCTAATTTTCACACAGAGCCTTCAAGAATCAAAAGGTTCTGATACTAGAATAAAACTTGGTTTAATTGAAGCAAACTCTAAACTTCCTTAAGAAGTCTTGAACTAGTTTGAAACTGAATGGTGTCTTCAAAAACACTTTCTGTAATTAGCTCCTTAAGGTCCAAGATTACTCTCACTGACAACCAAAATACATTGAGGGTATTCTATAGAAGTTATGCACAAGTTTGGGATAAATCTGAGTTGATACAATGAGAACCTCATGCTGAATAATACAGACTTGATTCACTTACTTGATAAATTACTGGTGCAAAAAAAGTGATTCCTGTAAGTATTCATCGTTTGCTTACAAGGCATGGAGTAAAGAAATAGTTGCAGTGCTCGTCTGACATTCTTGGCTGTGCTTTAGAAGACCAGACAGTAAGAAGCCTGAAAAGTCATCAAAACATTGACTAAATATCTCTTCTCATAGCTGTTCAGTGTATTCAGTCGGGGATTTGATCATAATTTCAGGTTTGTCAGTCTTTAAAATGTTCTGCTTAGCCATCCTGTGTCTCTGTTGCTGTTGTAAAGCCTCTGAGAAGGAAAACACTGTCCTGTCATGGAAATGGCACTGGAAGCCCAAATTAATAATTTGGGCTTCATTGTATTGGCCACTGTGGAGGTGCTTTAAGCCTGTATGATAAACCATTCCTAAATGTGGATGTGATTTATACTGGCAAGATAATTTTGCCTTTGTCAAGCCAGCTTTTTCTTTATTTAAATTGGGAAGAGATGGAATGGGAAGTGGAGCTAAACTGTACAGTGATCTTTTTGCATAATTGTCGACAATAGAAATGCTTGCTGGGCTGGTTGTGTTGGCCACAAATCACCTTTTGGTGACCCTTGAACAGCCTTACATTATGAACAGAAAGATGTAAGGCCTGGGTGAAGAGCTTGCTTGGAGCATTTATAGCATAAGCAATTTGGACAGAGTTGTCAAGTGCTAGCTCATCATATTCAGACCATCTTCTAAGCTGCACTGAACTTCAAATGTGTGTGTATTTAAATGTTAATGATAACTGGTTCTCTGTTTCTTCTTGAAGAGTTGGCTGCTGCTTTGAAGAGATCACCTTCCTTCCTGCATGGAGGAAGAGATGCCACAGAGTGCTTAGTGATAGCAGTAACTTGCTAATTATGTGTTAGCATAGAATAGTTAGAGATGAGGCAGCTTCATAGAGAAATGTAGTGCAAGTTGTCATGAAGAGGATTCCTGTTTGTGAGGGTGATGTGCAGAGACAGAAGAGTAACTTTGAGTCAGGTGACTTTCTCTAAAGTGAGGACAGTTAAAACAACTTAAATATCAAGATAGCAAATCTGTTTCTTTTTCAGTATCTCTGAGTGCTGCTGAGAGATTAGAGGTGGTGGGGTCACAGAATAAGCAGGGTTGGGAAATTACTATGGGACAGTGTAAAGTGTTAAGTCAGCAAGGCTGATTGAGGCCAGGGTGATCTGCAGGAATCACCACTATTTTATTCTATTTAATGTATATGTCTGCTAGCAACCTGAAAAGCCTTGCTTCAGAGCCTTTTAGAAATGTTTTGAATGTGGGACAGATTCATTTAAGTTGTCATGATCCATCCTTACCCTGAAGATGCAGGTATTGCTTTAACAGTTGATCAAAACAAGTCTGGGATAACAGACTTCAATGAATCTGTGATCTGCGAATTACTTTTAAGGGGTTCACAAAATGTACGTAAGGACAGACTTCAACTTGTATGTGGTGGCCTAAAGCTCTATTTAAAAATTATCCATAAACCATCATTTTGAAAATTGAAAAAAAACCCCAACCAACAACCCCCCTCCCCCTCCATTGTTGGCTTTTAATTAAATGGCAAATGCACAGTCTTCTCCTAGCTTTTGCTTCCTAATATTTGTGAGAGAACAAGAAATATTTTGAGAACATGGTTAGAGTTTATTATACAAAGCCCACCACAGAGCCTTTAGCTACAGCTTGTGGATTTGAACAAGAAATACAAGAAGTCATTTTTTTGTGCTTTTTAATCAATTCAAGTGGTTTTGCAAAGGAACCACATGTCTCTTCCTCTCTGTGTGGATGAAAGTGAAGCAGAAAGGGCTGAAATGACTTGTCCAAGAGCATTTCCAGACTATTAACAGAGCTATGAACAGAGCCCAGGGTAAAGGAGTCCTTATCTAAGGCTTTCTCCATGGTGTCAGGTTACTGCTTTCAGAAGTATAAGAATTTTGCCTATTATTTCTAACTATCTCATATGCTGCTAATATGTCCGTGGACTAAAAATACTGCATTGAAGATTTGGGACTGGCCCAGTGTGAATTTCTGACTTGCAGCTCTTTAGACTTAGAGGGTTGTTTCTCCTAAGTTTGGTAGATGTAGGCTTTTCAGAAATAGATATTGATACCTAGGACTGGTTGAACGTGCTTGCTGTGCAGCTAAAAAATTACAATGACATTTTGTTACAATGTCTCTGACCCTCAGTTCCTCTTATTTGTGTTTTACAACCCATCTCATGCAGCTAGAATCCTCTCACTCTTGCAGAAGAAGATTCTTAAATCTCTCCTTTTACTTGGAATCCATGTCTCCTGAAATCCAGCTTGATGTTAGCTGACCTTCCTGGGTTGCCTTCTGGGTGAAAGTCTGTGGCTTGGATGTTTTCTGTTGCTATATCAACCTGGTTTCTGCACTAAAAATAAAGACCTTAGGGGGGGGAATGTGTGTTGTTTCCTATAGGCTCACATGACTCTTGCAACATGTTTATCTAACATGGTAATTCTAATTCTGCCCTAACGAAAGCTCTCTGGAAGCATGAGTGGTACTTCAGCTCTCATTAATTTTTTTTATTTTTTTTTTTTTTAATAAAAGTAACTTCTAAAAAAAGTCCCGGAGGGATTGTGTCTGACTTCTAAAGCATTATTAGCTGTCTTGGTAGAAATTTCATAGCTAGATAAATATCTACACAGCTGCCTTCTGGATTTTTTGGGGTGTGTTCAGGGCAGGGAGAGGGAATACGGAGCTGTTTCAAGTATCCATTCTATATTTTCAGCCCATTTTTCCTGATAGTACCCAATGAAATCCCCAGACTTGGTCTCTGGACTGTACTGAATTTAGGTGTTTCAGATAGTCTGAACTGATACAACTTCATTTTTAAAATTTATTAAGATTGGGTATAAATCACATAATTTTATGGATAATGAGATAATACTTTGGTGGTTCTCATTCACTCAAGGTTTACTTCTTGCTGTTCATTTTCAGACATGCATGTACAGAGCTCAAGTATGGGCTTCACTCAGTTTTTATTCCTTGGAGCCTACTTTTGTTTTGCACATTGCATCAGCAATATGTCCATATGATGAGTTCTGTCTTTGGATCTGGGGTTTTCTGCCCCCCAGATAAAGCTGGTGTGGGTGTTGTTTATATTGCCTTGGAGCGGATGCAGCCTGAAGAGATCTTTCAACGTAATGAATTGAGTCAGGTCCCAAATGAGAAATGTTTACAAGAAGTACATCCAATACTCCCAACTGGAAAAATCAATCATTTAATACCAGGAGGCTGGAGTTACATGAGGGCCCAGCTCCAGATTTAGACTTACCAAAGGAAAAGAATAGCTTCTTTAAGAAATTTTTTGCTGGTTTGGGGGGTGGTTCTTCCCTAAAAATATCTCAGTGGGATTCTAAACTCCTCAGTTTTGCAAAGTACTTACATTCCCCGAAGCTAGTCTATCACAGGCCTAGAGAGGCAGGAGCAGTTAGGGACACTTTGCTTTACCTATGAACAGCTATATAAAATGAGCGTGAGGAATCCCAGTGTTCATTTTCAGTGTCTCAAGCAGTGGCAGCATTGTAGAGCAGCCAGAGGTGGGGAGCTTAACTGGGATTTTATATCTCCTACAGAGAAGGGCCAGCAGTGAGAAGTGATGTTGCTTTCAATCCTGAAGGCAGCAAGGCAAAAGTGGTCACCATCAGTGCATGAATACAACTGCCTTCACTTCAAATCTGGAGAGCAGGTGGGTGTAGGTTTTATTGGTACTGACAGCTTTAACCCTAACAACAACTTTTTGTTAACTGGTAGGAACAAGTTCTTCATGGTAAAAAGAGAGAGATTACAGTTTTTCACTTTGCTGCCTGGTAAACAGATGCCATTTAAAATGTCCTGCTCCAAAGCTGTATCCTTTTCTACCCTAAGAGTTCTCTCAGTATAGAAAGATTGGACCTGCCCAGGAAAAAATGTTTAGCATACTGAGCACATATGTCTTGCCAGCTTGCTCCTTATCTAGTTTGAGAGGGTAGAAGAGAGGAATTTAGGTCCTTTTTCTCCATCTTGCCATCTCAGGTGGACCTCTTGGTTGTGCCCTGTTTGATAAGTGGTGGTAAGGTCTAATTATTCTTATGACCAAGAGATATTCCATCAGAAAGCGTATCAGGATGCCCTGAAGAGTGTTTTGCAGTTGGGATCCAAGTTGCTGTTGCCTTTAAGAAGCAATCCTGCTCTTCACATTTTTGTTGCACCTACTCTGTACTCTGTTCTGTCAACCAGCATTTCTGCAACAGCACAGTTAGGCAGATCAAGGAGGTAAAATGACTGCAAATTAATCCAGCTGAAGGCACAGCTATTTTCAGACATGTGCAATGGTAGTGCAGAAATGTGGTGGGAAAGGATGTCCCTTACCTGAAGGAAGCTTGCAGACAGATTGGCTCACTGTGATCCTGGAAGCATGCCTTTAGTATTTCCCTGGGCCTGTGGGTGAAAGTCATTCCTGATTAGATCTGTTTTATTGGAATGCTCTCAGCCATAGCTGTGCTGTGGTGGGACTTGTCTGGGCTGCTGCTGAAGCCCCACATTCTGCTCTGTGGTTGAGCTGTGCATCCACACAGGTGGCAGCACCCACTTCAGAGATGACCAACTGGGGAGCGCACAGCGAGTAGAGACTTTAAGCTATATAAGGACCTCAAGTAGTTAATTTCTCTCTGTTGCCACGTGGTGGTGATGTTGGTTGTTGCCTTCAGGGAGCTTTGGACTTCTGCTGCTGAGGGCAGGTGACAGATAAGTTGGTAGGAAATGTCTTACAGGCCAGTACCTATAGGTGACTTTATTTGGTGCTGCATGGTTTGTGCAGTCACCCACATGGTGGTGATATGTTGGCTTCTATTTAATCTCCATTTTCTGTGTACACATTCCTACACCTCAGCAGGGTCAGCTCATCAATAGCAGGAGGTGTTTTCCTAGGAATAACTGACAAAATACAATAGATTTTAAGGGTAGCATGCTGCAGGTATCCCCTTTTGAGTCTGCTCAGTTGTCTTCCTAGGTTATTTTAGATGCAGGTTTTTTCCTATCCCATCTTTATCACATCAAAGGCTTGGTTGTGATCTTTTTGATTCCCCAATGACCCTGTTTCTGTAGTGAGTCCCTAATTCGGGTTCTTTACATTATTTTATGCTGATAAGCAGACCTGGGGGATAGATCATCCATTCAGAAGAACATGTGTATAAATGAGATCAATGGCACTGCAAAATCCTCTCTACCAACTCTTGGTGATGAGCATGAGTGTGATCTAGGCCTTAACAAAATTTATACAGTATATGTAAACACACATTCACTGTCAGGGCAGCTTACAGAAAAACAGATTTAAATATGTTAAATAAAATCTGGTTTTCCTCCACTTGGCTGTATCCAGATCTACCAACTCAGATTTACTGAGTTCCTGAGTCTTAAATCTTCTTGTTGCTTAAGTTTTGTGGGTTTTTTTTTTCTCAGAAATTCAGAAAATAATAAATGGGAAATCAAGATTATCATATATTTTCAATTCTCCACTAGGATGAGAAGGAAAACTTGAGTAAGAGTAGTGTAATATTCTAGAGAATTTTCCTTTTAGGAATTGGATGAAGGGAAGTGATATCTCTGTGCTGTTTTATGGAAACTGTAAGTTCATGTTCAACATCAGTAGAGAAGCTGTTACTCTAGAAGTTTATAAATGTTCAACCTTTGTTGTTTGTTTTGTAATCTTGATTTCTTAACAGCTGAGACCTGTCTTTGTTTTTAATCAAACTGGTCATCTTATTACTGTTTGTGATTAAATGGATGACTTTGTCTTGTAAGTCTGCTTGGCAAAACCAGGCGTATTTTGATGCAAGTTGGGTTTTTTTCAGATTTACATCTGTGTAGATGGCATTTCTTCTGTGAACCACTTTGTGTATGGACTAATTAAGGTATTTACAACAAAAAATGCAGTCAGGCATTTTACTTTTTTTCTTTTCTTTTTTTTTTTTTTTTTAGCAAGGCAGAAAGCAACTGAGAAGAAGGAAAAGCATCAAATCTAATTTTCTCTCTCTGTGCTTTGTTCCAACATGGCATAAGGTGCAGTAGTCAGTGTCAGGCAGTACTGGGTTGTGCTGCTCTGTGCTGGAATTCTGCATGGCTCTGAACATGTTTGGGTGGAAAGGGGAGGTCCAGCTCTCACAATCACAGTTTCCACAGTTCACTGGTTCTGTTGCACCTCGCTCTTTTGGGCTATGTGTGTGCAGGGTTTCCGTACTCAGCCTGTGAGGTGTGGAAAAAGAATGTGGCAGTCCAATCTATGAGTCAATTTTTGGAGGTGTGGAAGAGTAGTCTGGTAAAGAAATGTAAAAAGGTGAAGATTGAGGAATGGAATGTTTGGCGTTGGTTTTAATTAGAAACATCCTGTTCATCACTCATGAGATAAAAAGGGAAGAATATCCATTACTACAGTACACTGAAAGAGGAAATATCTGTATTATAGTGAGCAGTTCTAATTGAGCTGCCAAGTATAATTGAATTGAAATACAGACCCTATTCCAGCAATATTTCCCTTAATGTAGTGTATGAGTGAGAGTCAACTGGCATTGTATTTATTCCTAATCTTTCTGCAGCTGATGACTTTTGTCTGAAATCCAAAGTACTTCAGTACTAACTCAGTATTAAACTTGGCAATTACATCTGTCAGCTAAAAGATGAATAAAACTCAACCAACAAACCTTTTTTTCAGGCTTCTTGTACCTGTTCCCTCAAAAAGGTACAAAGACCATCTATCTGGCACTCGTACCGTGACCTAGAAGAGTGACTGGCTGTGTAAATGAGAGGAGGAAGCTGATACTTGCAAAGCTCAGAGCTGAAGATTTTTTTGGTTTTGGGGGGAGCCTTTGTTCTTGCCAAGGAGGAACCTAGCACTGAACTCCTGTGCTCAAGTTCTCCTAGGTGTGGTGCTTTGACTCGAGAGAGAGGTATGTGCTGCCCGACTGCAGCTGATCACCTAAACTGACCTCTCCTCTCCCTTCCAGCACTGCAAACCAGCTGCACTGAGACTGTTACTTCAAGTGTTACTGGAAATTAGATTAAAATCTGCTGCTTCTGGATTTGGTTAATTAGCTGGCAGTACCTTTAAAATACTTTTTAGAGCATTTGGACAATGATGTGAAACATGCATAATTTTCTCAAGGCTTAAAGCTTACTAAATTAAGTGAAACAATCTGAGATCATTCCACATGTCAAAGGGAAAAGTTTAAGAGGTTTAAATTCAGAGTGTTCTACATTATAAAACTTAACAAATATCAATATAAATGGATACAAGTAGTCCTTCTGTCCTTCTACCCTCCACTTGATACAAAAGACTTTCCTCACTTTCTATGTATGTCTCTATGTAGACTGAAGCCTCCTCTGAACCAAATTTTTTTAGCTTCTGATTAAAAAACATGAGAAGAGATGTTTGAAAGTAAATACTTGCAATTACTATAAAGCTGTGGCGTGTCATATTTAAAAATAGTGGTAGAGAAAAGAAAACTCTTCATTTCTAAAATTTTTCTAAAATATACAGAAAGACATTTTTGAAGTTATTCCATTCAGGTCACCAAATTGTTACAAGCTATTGCACTACAGTGTAAGACATAAATTTTAAAAGAATGAAAAGTGCAGGAAGTTTGAATGATGCATGACCATAAATTTACTCATCTTTTATATAATGTCTTCTTGAGGTGCTGACATTTTCAGTACATTAATTGTTCATAATGAATACTCTTGCATAAAACATTCAAAGGTAATTTTCTGAGGCCAAAGAATGACTAAAAAGTTATTCACTAAAGAGCAATCAATAATCTGTATCCAAAAGAATGCTCGTGGGATGTGGCATAAACTGATGTAACAGGTAGAGAAGTTGGCATATATAAAAGAATCTGCCCTTTTTACAGGTTTAATACCCTAAATCAGAAGCCACAGAACTGGTATGGACTGGTGCAGAGGCAAAATCAGTATGTTCTAATCATGTTTCATTGAAGGCAAGGCAAAAACCAGCTTTGGGCAAAATATCCCTATCTCTTGTGGCAGAGATCCAGGAGGTAGCCACCTCTGCTGCAGGTAATATATAATTGCTTTTGTGCTGTATATTTCAGGATGGTTAATAATAATCAGTGAAAATATGTTTAAAGAATATACTAAAATATCAGGAAAATAAATCTATTGATCTTTCAGGCTTCTTCCAGGCAATAGGTTTTAAACAACCTGTCAAATATTTCTTGGCTGTTATACCCTCACATAAGAGCTTTCCCTGGTTCATAAAGAAAATTAATGTGAAATCAATAATGGTATTTAAAAATTCACCAAACACTTCCCATCCAGTGAAAGTCTCACTTTCAGAGTGCTGCTAATGCAACAGGCAGAATGGGAAAACCACACAGACCTGACCCTAGTGGTTAAAACTGAAGCCAGTGCAGATGGGAAGTGCAGTGAAGAGATGCTTTCAAGAAGCAACCAGGAGGACCTGCCGCCTTCCCCACAAGAACAAACCTCTATACAGAGCCACTGTGAACATCAGTTTGCAAAAGTCTTGTTTGAAGATGCAGTTGAGATGCTATGCTTTCTGCTAGAAGATACAAACTGGCCTGAGCAGCAACCAAAAAAAAAAGAAAAAAAAAATCAAGTAAGGGTGAAAACCACAGCAGAACAACAATAAACTAAATTTCCTATAGCATCAACCCTATGAGCTGCCAGATTTCAGACAACAAAGAGGGGACCTTTGCTCCTTCAGATTGCTTCACTCTACTCTTGCAGAAAAACTGGGATCATTGTGGAAAGGGGAAGAAACAAGCCATAAATTAGATTTGTGTGTTAGCTTATTTTTTTAATAAAAGCATACAGAGGAGTGATACAGTAGATGGTGATTTTGTGGCTGTATCTGCATTTAGGTGATTTCGCTGGTGAAGGAGATACATTGTAGCTACCATTTATGTAAATTAATACAATTGTAATTACCCACAGTTGCCACATTTGATCTGTGAACATAAATAGGATTTGTCAGTATCCCCTCTTCTCCCTCTTCCTCCCCTAAGTGATTCAGAACTGTTTTCCAGCCTCTTGCACAGGGTTGTTCAGCAGGGCAGAAGGTGAAGTGCAAGCCTGCAGACTTTGGGGGTGGTGGTTCTCTCCTTAAAGGTTGATGTACTGAGCTGCTGCATCCTAGAGCAAATTTCAGCATTTGCTCAGTAATGTCATCTCCAGGCATCCATGCCCACGCTCTCTCAGTGGTATTCACAAAAAAATTTAAATATACTGCTTTATTACTCATGATGGCATCTAGTTTGGGGGGTTCACATGTCTCACACTTCCCCAAGCTTTTTTATCTGAACTAGGTAAAAATTCTTATTAGGTTAGAATTTAGATTCACATGAAAGCACTTGACTTCCAAAGCTGCATCTTCAAGCGGCAGATAGGAGATGCACGATAGAATTGGCAGAATTGAACTTCTCTAAGCACTTTTGGAGACATATGCTGTTTTTCCCACTCCTGGAAGTAGTCCCACAGATGTATCATGATTATTCACTTGAGTCATGGTTGCAGAATTGACTTTTTGGTGGTTTGGATTCCCAGATTCCTACACTGCATATTTAATAGAAAAGCAAATTCTGACTGAAGACGGGCCAGGTTGAAAACAAAGAGGATACGTTTAACCAAAACCCAATGTTTTGAACTAAATCTCCTCACGGCTTAGAACGCTGTTTGGTGAAGATGAGCCATCTCCAAGGAGAAAGGGACGCCCAAACGATGCAAACACTCCCGGCAGTGCGGTCGGGGCTTCGTTTCGCTCCGCGGGGACATTATCCCGGCGCTGGGCACCAGGTGGCGCTCGGCCGCGGCTCGGCCGGCGCTTGTTTGGGAAAGGGAGCAGGGGAGCCGCGGGGCCAGACAGCGACAGCTCCGGCCCGCTGGTGCCGGAGAGAACTTTTAGAGCGAAATCGCTCTGGGGAGTCTGGGTGTTATTTTCTTGGCTGAGGTTGCTGGAGCGGGGGATCGCCTGTGTGCCATTGCTGACCGACTCTTCTCCCAGGTTCATGTGCTCACTAAGCCTGTGCCTAAATCCACGCTGCAAGGCTTTGATATCTAGTGTATCAACAGAATAAAGGCTTCTTACCCCCCTCTCCCAGCTGTGCTCTTGCTGTTAATGAATTACTACGTGCTGCACCATGAACAAATGTTAGACAACCTGAGAAAACTTTTAATTTGCTTTGTCTTTTAAAAATTCCATCAGTTAGGTTGATTTGTTTGCTCTGTGTGTGTGTGTGGGGGGGGGGGGGGGTGTCTGGGTTTTTTTGTTATTGTTGTTTTGTGGGGGTTTTTTGTGGGCTTTTTTGTTGTTGTTGTTTTGTTTGTTTTGGTTTTTTATTATGGAAAAGTAAAAAAAGATCTGTCCACAACTGTGCTTTAAAGAGCTCAGAATATTACATGTACCTGTAAATGGGGATTTAAAGATTCATTGAATACTATTGAGATAGTCCAAAAATGATAAACATTTCTCAGTGCTTTCTCTAACTTTTCCGCAAAGTTTCTGGAACATTTGAATCAACTGATTCTTAAGTCGGTTCAGTTTTCAGGTGAGGAAAGTTGTTTTCTTTTTCCTCGCTGGTAGTATTTTTACAAGAAGTGAGGACAAGATCAGGCAAATGGAAGGGAAAAAAAGTGTGAAGGAATTGTAACAACAAAATCTTTAAAACTGCATTATTGGTTTGAAAAAATAAAGACATTAGTTGTGTAGCTTCTGCATCTAAATTACAGAATGTTTTTAAAATGCCATTTTAGTTTTTAAAATTGCTGCATTTATTCAGAGACTGCTGAGTATGAAAAGTATTGATAAGCTTTACTAAGCATTTTCATATGGAATCTATTTTCAGCCACATACCAGAAAATGTCTTTGTTATTTTTTTTGAATGAGACCCTAATCTCAGAATGACTTTTCATTTATCAGAGCCTTTTAAGTCTGCTATTGTGTTTCCAGTCAGATCCTTTCCACTCACTTCTTTTTTCCTGTGTCAGCCTCTTACAAACTTGCCATAGGGCAAAGTTCGCAGTTATTTTCCACAGGCACAAGGATTTCCCCCTCTCAGGGGTGCATTTGGGCTTTATGCAGTGGAAGCCAAGCACAAATTAATGCCAGCTCTAATAGTTTGTGATAAAGTTTCTTGTGGTATATAATACTTAATAGCCAACCCTACAATTTGTTATTGAACTTGTTAGCAATTCAAAGGCTTTTGTTTCTTATGCTGTTTAGTCAGATGAAATGGCTTAGTGGTTTTTTGCATCACCGGCATTGGCATTTGTATCTGAGTTGGTGTTCTTATTTAGTGTTATGTTGGTTCCCACTTCAACTATAATTTAATTATGTTCAAATACCACTCTCTCTAAAAAAAAAAAAAAAAAAAAAAAAAAAAAAAAAAAAAAAAAAAAGTAAGTTCTGGCATCTGCAGTTCAGAAGTTGGAAAACTTGAGTGCAGTATGCTGAAAAAATCCCCAAAGAAATATAATTGACTCCCCTTAAAATTTGACTTTTTGGGGTTTTTTTTTTTGGGGGGGAGGGTGGTGAGGGAAAGTGGATTACAAATGTTGTTGCACTTCAGTTCCCTGAAATATATATTTTTAAACTTTTTCCAGGGTGTTCAAGTTTATTTCTATGTATTTTATAGGCAAGAAACAGCTGAAATTCTCTCAAGGGGTTAAAAAAAGCACAAAACCTGTTTGTTATCTCCTAATTCACTCTTACAGATTTTATGACTCCTGGTATCAAGAAGGATTTGTGTTCCTACCCTTGACAGAATCTTCCACCTCCCCATCCTTCTGCAGTGAGGATGTGCCAGCTGTCAGCCTGGCTGCCATCTCCCACCCTCCTGCAACTGAGCAGAGCTTTTAATCAGTCTTGGAAAGTGCCTTGCTGACCCTTCCCTTGCAACAGAGGCTGATGTTCAGGCTGTAGTTCCTTGTATCAAACGTGCTTTTGTATCTCTTGCCGGGCATTCGCTGCCTTCAGCTGGAGCTGGGACCAGCAGTTGTTTGCCTGTGTCAATGGCCAGCTAATAACAGGAGAGAGCAGAGGATGCCCGGATCAGAGAAAGAGCCAAAGCTGTCCTGGTTAGTGGCACCATGGGCCCAGATTGCTCAGTAATGGTTTACCAAGTATCAGTGTGAAAAAAATAATCAATCAGGTTGTTTAGGTAAACTGTTAGGGGCAAATCAGCATCACAAAATGCAAGTAATGGGCAAGAAATCTGGGGATTTGTGCAAGTTCTGTGTTGGAAGAGCCAGCCTGGTCAGAGTCAGCTCTCTGGGAAAGAGGACCAAGGAACCAGTGCAGATCAGCCAGAGCTCTAGAGGCCTGCAGCCAGCTTTGCTTGTTCTCCTGACACTGAGGGGGCCTTTGGTTGATTCCCTTCCCATCTTTCCACCTCTGGTCTCCTCCTACCATTTGATTGCTTTGTCCTGTTGAAGTTGAGCTCCTGGGCAGGGGGAGGCTGCACCTTCCATTCATTGGGTGTGTGAGAAGCCCTTGGCACCACGGGGCTGAGCCCAGTGAACATCTCCAGGCCGCTGCACCAACAGCAGCTGTTACTAGTAATAGCAAAAACAACGAGTTGTAATAGAGTGTGGAAAGGGGAATAGCTTGCCATCACTGATGTCAGGTTTAGAGAGTAAGAACTGCATTTGTGTTATTACTGATCATCCTCTGGAGAACTGTAAGCATCTCTCTGGACAGGGATCCAGTTTCTGCCCTTACCCTGTATAACCTCATCAGTTTCCAAACAAGATTTAATGTCATTAGAGCAAATTGGCATTAAGGCAAGGGATTTTGTCCAAGGAATTCAGATTGTCTTTACTGATTTTTTTAAGCACATGGCATCAGAAGGATCATTGAGAAATTTACCCAAACCAACCTTTCTTCCCAGCTGTCTCAGGTCCATCTTGTGTCACCAACCTTTTTGCCTATTTTGTTTTCTGTTCTACTTAGTGGTGAACACCCTCTGAAACATCTTAGTATCCTTCAGGATATTTTATACTCCCTTTGCTTGATCTCATCCAGGCACAAGGGACAATTGGGTGGTCTGGTTGTCAACTGGGAACTTAGTCATCTATCCTCATATTGTCAAGATTGGTTATAGATTAATAATTCTATCTGGTATTACTGTAAATTATAATTCAACAATGGACAAGTATATATGGCTAGCATTTACTTTTATGCATTTCCCTTCCTTCTCTGCAACATTTTTCTTTTCTGTAGTTTAGTATGGATACCTTCTTGCATCATAGATTGTGTCTGAAATTCCTGAAGAAGTGATTTAGGCTACCCTACTATCATTGTCTTTGTGTGCACTTTAGCACTTTAAAATTTCTGCATTTCAAGAGAAGGAAGAAAATTCACTCCAGTATGGAACTGCTTGGATTTCATTTAGTGTTTTAGTCATTGCTTTTTCTCCAAAGACAAAGGTAGATACAACTCCTCTGTAAATGTCTCCCCAAAGTCCTTCAGGACACCTCCTAAAATAATGTGGAATTAATAGGACTTGCAAATTGTTTACAGTGATTTGTTTATTGGGTAGCCCAGGCTTAGTTCCTTCTCCTTGACAAAATGCAATCAGTTGCTTTGCATCATTCCTCATAAGCTACAGTTATAATCTTCTTTTGTTTTTCCAGAGAAGGATCTGAACCCTGACCCCAGCAGTGCTTTGAAGTCTTCCCTGACAGACAAAGATGAAGCTTGAGGTATCAGAATGTCCTGGGAGGGTCATGACCCTTCAGTGAACAGGGACCTGATGGGGTGGGCTTGTTGCACAGGGCTGGAGATGGGGAGGAGGGTGACTCTGCGTGGAAGTGTGGCTGCTCTGGAGCCCCTGTAATTTCAAATTGTAGCTGAAAGCAAGGGAGAAGCCAGGAGGATGTGAGGGACAGTGTCTCATTTCCTGGTGTCATTGCCGGAGTTCAAGAAATATGCTTTAATGGAGAAAGGGGGTTTTGGATAAATACACGTGGGTGCCCATCTGTTTCTTGGTTGTAAAAGAAAATAAGTTGAAGATTTCCACTATGGTATTTTGATTCCAAGAGAGACAGTGGCCTTCATAAACAATAAAGAAACAAGGCTTACTGTGATTCTTTCTTCCTGTGAAACTTTCAGCAGAAGAAATAGAAAGAATGGAAAGGCACATAAGAGGTTGTGATATAGGAGAAGATTAATTCAGATCACTTATCAATAGCAGATAAGGGTGTTCCCAAAGTTCAGGACATTCTTTTAAGAACATCACATATAAAGGAAGTGTCAGATGCCTTAACCAAACTAAATCAATCTTCATGACATGAGACGTTTGTGGGCATTTAGCATCCTTGCTGTAGCACCTTTGTAACTGCACTCTACTGTTGCATGGATGTGTCCCAGGCATAAAAAGTTGAAGAGATAAATATTTCATCTTTATTGAAGTGTAGGCTGTATGAAAGATGTTAAAAAACACCCTGGGACTTTTTTTTCAGAGAGCCAGAATACAGGAGATAATGTCAGATGTAAAGAAAAATTCTTATATTTGCAGTGAGAATATTTCAAGTTAAATGTTTTCTTCTGAACCCAGGAAAAAGATGGAGGAATGATAACAGCTGATTTCTTGTCACAGATCAGCTGTCAGAATGAACAGATAATACTTACTTAATGCCATCCAAAATAGAAACTCTCCAGATCAATTTGCACAGTCCCTGTAAAAATAACAAAAAGAGAAAAAAATAGTAATTAAATACTTGAGAGGTTTACAGTGACAAAATGCAAGATGAAATAAGGCTCTGAGAGATTAAATAACACAGAACAGTTATTTTGCCTTTTCACTCTTTTTTTTTTTTTTTTTTTTTTTTTTTTTTTTTTTTTTTTGTTCTTCCACTGTTCGGCTTCTTCTTACAGTTTTTTTTCCCTAAGGCATATGCTGAGAATGTTTCCAGTGAGTCATTTCAGACAGGTGGAGCAGATATCTAAGGGAGCAGCCTTTGGTAAATCAAGTGGGATCATACAGGTAGAATTGGAATTCAGTGGCCTAGGCTGAACATCCCTTTGTAACTGAAAGGCTTTTGCTTATTCAGTCCCACACATTCAGCATGGCAACAGGGATGTGACATATTGCTTATTTAGGGGCATGTGCCAGAAATTGTGAAGGGCAGATCAAGGCTTCTGAAAGAAAATCAAACCAATTAGAATCTTGTCTCATGTTTAATTAACTTAAAACTCAGTCTCTTATGTCTAGAAAGGAGTGCTTGTGGAAATGGAGGTACTTGGATACCAAATCATCTTCCAAACCACTTGGAATTCATTCTGATAAGAGTGGGTTTTGACTGAGCTTTATTTTCAGCTAAATTCTAATGTAAGGTGCCAAGCAATACAAACCTGTATGAACTGAAAAGAAAGAGGAAAATCCTACTTGTTTCTAATAGCTGTATATTGAGCCAATCAGTGGAGTTACTATGATACCTGAACATCTCTGTTGTTAATATGTGTCACTTCAAAACTTCTATATAACTAAAATTTCTTTTAAAGGTCAAAATCAACTTCTTAGAAGTCACTTAGAATCTGAGAACCCATTTCAAAGAGGAATTTGCATGCATATAATAGGTGAAGATATATTGCAATATGCTCATTTTTTTCTGAATTTTTAATTTATAAAATGTATTTTTCCAAAGCTTACAACCAGTACAAAATCAAATATGAAACTCACCTAATAAGCTGATATAAAGCAGAACATTATCCATGATACTTCAGTCTGCCAGTTCTTGTGTTTTTCACTCACTTAAGCTGTTCTCAATACATCTTTTTGCCTGGGGAAAAACACAAGATTATATACCAGGAATATACCAGGAAAGAAAAAAAAATCTAGTTCTTACCATACTAAGGTGAAAGCTCCAAGTAAAAGGATCATCTCCCAACAGACCCTGGTCCATGTTTATTTTAGTCTAATCTACTCAGATTTTGTATATTTTTAGAGCAACTTCATCATCATAGTATTTGATCATTGCCTCCTACAGACCACATATGGAAAGAAATACTCTGGTATATGGCTGGTAGGTATTCAGGAACAAATGGGAGTCCAAAATGAATAAGCTTGGATGGCTAATGACATCTTTAATACTTGCAAGCATTTGCTTGAAATGCAGCAAGTTCTGATCTTGCTTCAGGAAGATCCACACCTGAAGCCTGAGTGCTGGTGGATAATACATGAGGAGCAGAATGCACCCACATTTTTTTTAGTTCCTCTAAAGCTATAGTGGAAACTTGTAGCTGATCTTCTGTGCTGTCATGGGATGACTGGGTGGGGCAGAGCCAGAGAGGGAGATGGGGAGCTCAGGTAATACAAATCCCCTCTGCTTGTGTATTTAATAAAGGGAGCACAAGGAGCATCTGTGCCTTGGCTGCAGGAGTGCCTGTGAAGCAGCTCTGAGGAGGCTCAATCCCACCCATAGAATGAGCTGCATGGAATAGTTGTGCCCAGTTAGGATAGGGGGAGAGAGGTGCAGTGCAACTCCATAGGAACAGCATGGAATAATTTTTAAGCCTTGCACGTTGTTGGCATGCAGCTTCTGAGTGAATGTATCCTGCCTTTTCAATAGGCTGAGCAGGGCTGGGAAAGAAGCAGCCCTATCTAGTCATTTCCTTAATGAAACCTGAAAAAAAGATGAAGTTGGACTCTGTAATTCCATGCTGAAAAGTGATATAATATTCTTATTCATCTTTTAATCCTGTTCTTTCAGGTGTCTAATTTGGTGCTTCCCCTATTAACTTTCTCATTTCTTCCTGTGCAGTACATCAGAGGTCACTGTGCCTCTTGTCATAATATTTTCAGTTTATAAGAGGGCAGAGGGAGCAAAAAGTAACTACAAGGTAGTTCTGAATCTTTTATCTTCATTTCTAAATCCTGTAATTTCTTTAAAGTACATACTCTCCTTCTTTCTTACCACCAGAAACAAGAAATTATTTGAATGTCAAACAGGGCTTTAATGAATCTCATAAGATAATCATAACAGCAGCTGTCCAAGTTAGATTCTTTTAAAAATTCTGTATGATTTCACTTATGTTTTTAAGTGCTAACTTGAGAGTTTGCCTTTTTCTTCCTCTCACACATCCCTTTGAAAACAGAAATGTTAATTTACTAGTTAATGCCTTTTAAGTGCTTCTTCACCTAAGATACTGAACAGAGCTCCTCAAATGTGCCAGCTGAAATGGAGCACGTACCACTGAGGAGAGAGGCACTCAAGTAGCTGATATTGCAGTCATGACATTGTTGATATAAATATTTAGAAATGTCTTGAAATAACATTAGTTACCGTTCAGCAAAAGTTGGCACCCCTAGAATGGTGATTACTAAATATTTTTATGCTTTCCTAACATGGTTCAACAAGGCCTAAAGGATTTATTTACCTTCCTCTGAGGAGGCAATGAGCACATGCAGGGTTTTTCCTGTACTCTACCCTTTAAAAGTCTCTCCTAAGAAGAAGGGCAGGTGACAGTAGGTTGAAGTTTTGTTGATTTTTTTTCTTCTAACATCTGGGTGTCTTGTGCATTGCTAGCAGATGATTATGCCTTCCTTTGGGCATAGAAGAAGTCTGAGGGTGTTCTAAATTTGAATCACTTAACTCACACATACATCCCAGTCCTAAACTGAGGCTGTACAGCCAACATGTAAGGCAGTTCCCTCATGTAGGAGTCCTAGCCCAACATCTCTGTCTGGTTCCCGAGTGACAACTCTTAATGCCAGAATTACTTTAACGAGAAGCAAGGCAGACAGCCAGTTTCCAGGCTGTTCACATTGCCTCCTCTTCTCCTGAGCCTGCCAAGGTACAAAGTCCTTGCATAACCCAAACACTGAACAGCAAGATAGCAGGTCTCTCTAAGAGATGGAAACCTGCTTCCACACTGTAAAGGTAACATTAGAAGACATGTAGTGATGCTTCCTGTGACAATGTGCCTGCTTATCTGTTAACAGAAAACATAATTGTAAAGCTTTAGCACTTCACGTCTGGCCAGGATTTCTGCAGCTGAGTTCTTATCCTATTTATTTGTTTCTGCAAAACAAGTAGGAATCACCTTTCTCATAGTGCACTGATACTTTATCTTTGAAAATTTTTCAATGTGTTTAGTGACAGGTTTGTTCTCACCGATTTTCATTCCCAGCGTGATCAGTTACACTTCATGGGGACATTTTGTACTTCATTTTGCTTCCATCAGTTCCTGAGGCTTCATCCTGATGTTTTGTAGGGGATCCCTCAAGTGTTCTGTGTTCCACACATGCTTTTCTCAGAAGAAAAGAAGAATTTAGGTTTTTTCTAGCATCTCAGAGCTGGCTGTCTCTAGTCCTACTTCACCTTTCCCCTCAATTATTTCATATTTGCAAGTAAGATGCCACTAGTAACATAGGAAGGCTGCAGTCACTTTCAGCCTGTTCTCAGCACTGCCTACAGACTGATGCAAATTGGCACATTTAAAGCCCAGGCAGACAGCAGCTGTGTAATCCAGTGGCATTTCCTTCTAAAATTTTTCTGCACAGAAGAGGAGCTTGAAAGGAAGTAACAGTTTGGGGAGAAATCCAATTCCAGCCCCAGAGGCAATGCTACACTAAGCAGTAAATCTTCTTGTCTGTGTCTACAGAAAGAATAAGGAACTCCTGGCTTGCTGGCTCTGTCTCTGCAGCCAGGGAGGAGCCTGCAGACTTGCTGCCCCATTCTTCTATATCAGAAACCTATTTGACCATGCTGCAATTCCCTGTCAGTGCATGCTCCAGGTTTTCTTTTCCACAGAAACTGGGATGCTGCCAATGAAGGAGGATGGGAGAGATGCTGTGTACCTTATTTCAACCTGACATGGCTTTAGGACATGAGCAAAAAACAATACCAGAGCCAGACACAGCTCTTGATTTTTTTGTTTGTTTGTTTTTTTTTCAGCTTGCTATGTGTCCAATAGTTTTAAGGCAATCAGACACTGTCTGATGTGAAAAACAAGCTCAAAAAATCTGGAAGCATCTAATTCATGCAGAAAAGTACCTACTAAACTGGGGGAAAACAGAGACTCAAAGCTAGTCAGTGCTGTAAAGTCACAGACACTTACACAGCTTCAAGGTAGCAATGCCTCCCATCTAATTCCAGCACAATCTGTCACTCGGCTTTGAAAAAGGCAGTGTGAACAACAGTCATTCAGCAGCAGAAAACACCGGCATCTATTGTGCCTGCACATCAGTATTGGAAGGATGATTTCTGCATGATTTCATTCCTGAGATCCCACTGGGGTTTTTTGCTATTCCTTTTTACTAAGAATCCGCTTCTAAATTTCCCATTAAATCCATGTCTTTGATCAAAAATGCAGTTTCTGCCACATGAGCAACAATAACGCATGAACAACTCTTTCATCAGGTGAGTTGATGAAAAAATGTCTTGCATTTAGGGTTGCCCAGCCTGAGCTTACTGTCCTTCAGCCTGTTGAGCTAGAAGGTTGAAGGCTGAATTGCTCCCCTGGCATCCTCTAGTCTCCCCATCCCAACGACTGCTCCAACAGCACAACATGCTTTTCTGGCTCAGCTGAGTCAAGGAGATTGCTGTAGGTGGTGCATGGCAGTGACATTTTGGGAGAAGGAGTCCAACGTAGGAGGCCAGACCAGAGAGGAGACAGAAACCCAGGCTGCAGCTCTCAGGAGACGTGGATTCCCTGTGCAGCAATATGTAATTTAACTTTGAGCTGACTCAAAATAAAAGGCTGAAGGATTTTTCTCTCCCGTCTCCCTTTTACATCACATGGGTATTTTTCTTTTTACCAGTATCTTCAGGCTTTCAGTTCTTCTACCCAGCTACAGCCTGTTCTGCTTCTGGGAAAATTTGGGGAAGGGAACTGCAAATAGAAACTACATCTCCTTGTTTCTATCCACCTCTTCCCTCACATGCTTTGGTAAAAGAAAAAAGTGTAGATCTTGTATCTTTTTTTTTTTTTTAAGTCCAGATTGCTTCCCTTAATGCTTTCTCTAGTGATTTCAGCTACACTTTTTGCTTCAAGAAGAAATAGACCACTTCATATTTAAAAGTCACAAATTGTGGCTTCCATTTCTTCAGAAAGGCTGGGCTCCTTCCAGGTTTAGAAATACACTTCAATCTGGCAAGTTTTGTCAAATATTACCTTCCTCTAACAAGAAATATTCATACTTTTTGGATTAAAGAGAAAGAGGAGAAGCAGCCATTCAAGTGCCTTTTATAAGAGGGAACGTTCTGTATTTTCTAGGGTGCAGACATGGGGGAGGAGGAATATGGAAAGAAAAAATAAAAAAGAAGAGAGCAGACAGAAATATCCAGCTGAGGGCCAATCTGAGTTTATAATTGGTATCAGATTCAGCCAGTCTTACTCATGTAGTGCAATTCCTATTGATTTCTGGAGATTCCTCACAGGATAAGCTAATGTTTAACATAAATAAGGGTTACTGAATCTTGTCCTTGAGAAGTAGGGGTCAGGAAGCTCTTATCAATTGAACTGCTCTATTCCTGACTGGCAAGTCTGCTCAGTTCAGGGTTAATTAACTGATTCCTTAAAGTGGAAGTGTTGTGGAGGAACATGATCATTACCATTTATATTCATTCTAATATGATATATTCCAACTCCCTCCCCATCAGGTCTTACTGAAAGCAATCTGGTGAAGGAGAATGAAAAGTCTTTACAAAATTATCTTGAATACTGCCAGACACTCTTAGTTTGTCTGGCAGTGCAAGATCAGAGAAAGTGTGAAAGGCAATGATGGACACATTTTTATTCCAGACTATTTCCTAAGCTTGTGTGATACAAACCCTCATTGCTGCTTGCTCACTTTTTACACCAGCCTTTGCTACCTCTCCCACTCCGATGCGCAGGAAAGAAACTTTGATTTGAATTTTACCAAGATGCCATGCATCTTAATACTGCTCTGGAGTGATTGGCATGGAGTCTGGATTCCAGGGCTGGATACAGTAATGCTGCCAGGAGGCAATGTTGCCCACAGGGGCTACGGCTGTGGTGTCTGATGGGACCTGGCCACTCTGCCCATGTATCCTTTCCCTGTGTCTTGCAGTGCTTGAAGGTACTAACTTGTTCACATTTTCCTCTGTTCATTAATGCATTCTGTCCTTGAAAATTCAGGGGGTTTTTTGACAGTAATGTGTATTGTCTAGTTGAAAGATTAATCACAAGGAGGTGCTTGAGGTGGGAAGGCTTTTTCAGAGAGGTGCTACATGTTGTCAGCTAGTCACTCTCAATGGCAGTTTCCAGTAGGTCCCCTAGCTCTTGCAAGTGACATTCAGCCTGACATGTGCCAGCCACGCAATCTACCAAACTCTGCAAAGTGCAAATATTAACATAAATGCATATTAAGTTGCTGCGTGTTAGCTCTTAACTGAAAGAGAGAGTGGGGGTTCCAGCAGAGGCAAACAAATAGCATTGATTTATACTGGCTTGAGGATTTGGCCCATCTCCTTGTACCCTTCTTGGAGGAGCTGCAAATTAAAGGCTTTTCCTGGAACATAACGAGTAACTGTATGTTTAGGCTGGTTAGTAGTAAAGCTGGGGAATCTTTCTCAAAAATCATTCTGCTGGATAGCTGATTCCTCAGGTAAGAGCTACTTATTTACTTAAATCCTCCATCCTAGTCCTGCCTCTCAGGTACATCTTCCTTCTCAGCTATCCCTTTGAAATGGAAGTGGATTTTGAAGAACAGCTCTGATGATCCAGGATATCTGTGTGTCTGATCAGTCTGTCTTTTGGAGGAGGTCCTGGACCTGCTGCACCCTCATCATGCTGAGCAGAGCAAGGCCCCTGGCAGCACCTCACTCCTAGCCTGCCTGTATGAAGACAACTTCTGAAAAGCTCTAGTGTTACTGCACAAGTGCAAAACAACACAAAGTGTGTGAAATAACATGGATGCTTCCAGAAAATGTCAGCCTTCCTGCTCAAAGGGGGTGTACCTGCTCTGTGCCCACAGTGTGCTGGGGTAAGGGCCATGTGCTGACCACCCTGCATACAGTGGCCTGCCCCAACAAATCCCAAGTGTCTCCTAAAGTACTGCTGGTGGTTTTATCTGCTTAAAAAGCTGATTTTTTTTTTTTTTTTTGGTAGCATAATTTGATGGCAGTTTTCTTGGGCGTTTTTGCTGCTCTAAGAAGTATGCTGCGAGTGCATCTGCAAGCATTCATATGTTAAGATAAAATTACTGGTGGTGCTCATCTCCCCCTGTGCTACTGCTTCTACCTCCAGTAAATGCTTGTGTGCCTGCATGCCCATGTTCAGACAGATGCATGTGCACAGCACCTGATCCTGCTTCTTAATTATTTTTAGCCCAATTCCCAGAGTTGTTCTGCTTCCTGCTGATGAATGGGAAATTCTAGTAGTGCTGTTTCATTTCACCAGCCTCTCAAGTGCAGAAATTATGGTAAATTTGAGAACAAGTGAGATTAGATTGATAGTTACACCTCCTTCTTTAATTAGCCAGCCATGGGATCTGAGGAGATAAGGGAGGGGAGTAAGAATTTACCATGGTGAGAGAGCTGGAGGTTCTTTCTTTTCTGTCCTTTCTTGTCTGTCTGTTCTCACTGACAGTAGCCCCTTTCGTGATGTGGGGTTTATTTACAACTGCCCTGACTGTGTTACATCAATGGTTTCCCTGACCTTGGCTCGATTATTATGCAACTGAGTGTTGTAAATTATCTTGTCACCAGAACCTCTATTTAGGCAAGTATAATCACTTCCTTGTAAAATCCCAGGCCTGGTGTACAGAAACAAAAAAATCTACTGCATAATAATGAGTGCAGCGCACTGTTAGGGATGAAAAAGCCCCTCTGCCTTATGGAAAACTACCACATTCTGGCACTGGGAACCTGAACGTCAGGAATTGGTGCAGAGTGCTTAGCAATCTTTGGCAAAAAAGTGTAAATCCCTGTCTGTAGCTGCCCTATAAAATGCAGCATGCCCCGTCCTTCCTTTGATGCAGCACTGAGCCTTCTGTGCCAAGCTGCAGTGACACTTGGCAGCGCTGTGATCCCTCCCTGCCTGTGCTTCTGCAGGCTCCATGTTGCAGGGTGCCTTCTTCGCCTTATTGGCTCTCTGATCAATGTGACTTGCAGCCCAGTTTTTCCACACCCATGGCAATAAAGCATGGAATGCTGGCTCTTTCCGAGGCATCAGAGGGGCGGGGCGGAGCGATCGCGTTCCGCTTGCTCCCAGCAAATCCCATTATGGAGATAAGGTATCAAGTGGCCGCGAGGCTGCAGGTGGGTACGTGCACACATGTGCATACTGATTCCTTCAAGGATATGTATCCTCGCTTGGCTTTGCCAGCTGGGCTGCAGGAGATGTGAGAGGGATGTGCTCTGATAGGGGTGGCTGTGTCCGGCGAGCTCGAATCAATTTCAGATGCAGCGCAGCTGCTAATGCCGAACCCGTTCCTGTGTTTGTTTCGCTTCAGCCGAGAATTGCACCTTCCCTTCTTGTCTCTCGGAATGATGGAAAATGTCCCTCCCATGAAACACCCCTTCAGTATATCTCTAGATCAACTCATCAGCAACTTCTCATTTCCCCCTCCAAAACCTTGAGTGTAAAACCTTGGGCTGCTGAATTATTATTATTATTGTATTTGAGGGAATCACACTATCTTGTTCTTACTCCAAAGATTTTACAATTAGTCCTCCAGCACAATACCTTCTCCTCTTCCTCTCCATAGTAACAGGGGAACTGTTATTTTTGTATATTTGTTAGGAATGTAGTTAACATTCACTGAATAAACTCAGAAAGCAATATTTCACATAGAATCATTATGAATATGTATTTACTTGAATAAGCTGTTGATTTTGCAAGAATTCTGCACTCTGTTTCTTAGGCAAATATGCTAATGATTGATGTGTGAAAATTTACTTTATTTTGGGCTTGTCAGACTAACTAACACAGTGATCCAAATCCAGAAAATAGTTTCCTTACGCCTAAGGAACCATAACAATTACAGGAATATTCCAGGGAAGTTGATTACTAATACATCAAACCCTTCCCTATGGAGATGATGATTTTACAGCAATATTTCCAAACAAAATTTATTTTGCTGCTGTCTCTTGGCATTGGTATTCAATCAAGTCCTTATGGCTGTATCTGCTGTACCAGGAAACCAATGACATTAGAATCCTTTCACATGGTCTCTGTGACAAAATCTGGGGACAACACTGTGGGCAGTGGTGCCAATGGACACTGAAAGGGGCAGTGCCAGAGAGCCACGGCCATCTCAGCAGGCACTGAGGAGCAATGGGTGTTCTTTACCTGGACTTCCACAAGGCTTTTGACAGCCTCCTGTAGTATCCCGGGTGCTGAGCTGGAGACAAGAGGACTGAGCAGGAGAATGAGGGGAAATTTGACTGGACCACAGGCTCCAGGTATTCCATGCAGCAGACCAGAGCTGGAGTAGTGAATGGTTCACTGCAGGGTCCGATATTATTTAAAGTCTTCTTTAAAGCTGGACAATGGAGTGGGACCTCTCCAAGTTCACTGATGACCTTAAACTGGTGGAAGAGTCAATGCACTGAAGGCCAGGGCATTGAAGAGGGATTACAACTGGCTGGAGAAATGGGTTGGGAGAAACTTGATGAATAAAGGCAAATGCAAAGTCCTGCACCCAGTAAGGAACAACAAAAATAACATCCTGCAAACAGCACGGGCTGGGCTTGCTAGAAAGCAGCTTTCAAGGCAAGACCCAGGGCTCTAGGTAGACGACAAGTTTGGTGATGAGGCAGTGGCACAGGTTGCCCAGCGCCATTGTGGATGCCCCATCCCTGGAGGTGTTCAAGGCCAGGTTGGATGATGCTGGTCTAATGGAAGATGTCCCTGCCCACGGCAGGGGATTGGAATGATGTGATCTTTAGGGTCCCTTCCAACTCAAACCATTTTATGATTCTGTACTGGGTCAAGTTCAGCAAAAACCACCAAGATGCTCAGGGTGCTCGAGCATATGGAGTACAAGGACAGGTTGAGAAAGCTGGCTGTTCATCTGGAGAAGAGATGGCTCAGGGAGTATCTTATTGCTCTCTGTAACTACCTAATAAATTATAATAGACAAGATGAAGCCAGGCTCTTCTTGAGGGTGCACTGTAAAAGGCAAGGGGCAGTGAACCTCAGCTACAGCAAGGTGGAGCCCAGTTAGATATAAGGAGAAAAACTTCATGGTAAAGAAGATCAAGTGCTACAATAAGTGCTCAGAGAGGTTGTAAGCTCTCCATTGTAACTTATCTGGATAAGGCCCGGAGTACCCCCATCTCACTTCAAAGCTCACCCTGTTTTGAGCAGGAGTATGGACCAGACATGAAAGCTGCCTTCCAGCTTATTTTACAGGGAGTTTATGGCCAACACTTCTAGTGGATTTTGCACTTGGAAAACTACTCCTTTTATCTGTATTTTGGATATATTTCATGTCACAGTAAATTTCACCAGAAAGGCATCCAAAGAATGGGAGTTTTGCCAAAGAAAATGAGTGCTGAGACTAATTTGTATCATGACAGTCTGGCTATGAATTTATAATTGTATCACTCTAAGCCCTGACTGGTTCCATACCTATGGTTCTCTGTAGCTGAACATTAATCACCAGCTTCTACGGATGAAAACCTTCCGGAGCTTTCATCCCCAGCTTTGTGGGGGATGCAAGCTGTGCCCTTCCATGGGCAGCCAGTCCCTGGCTCTGTGTTTTCAGCCTGCCTGCCTGCACTGAGCAGCCTGTGCAACCCCACAGAGGTCTGGAGATCTGTGACTGCTCTTTAGAGCAAGTGTCAAGGAGCCAAACGTGCAGCCTGGGTGTCTCCCACATCAGTTGCGTGTGGAGAACTATGCAGAGAACTTCCCAGCTGTCCTGAATGTTAGTCATCAGGAATTTTCTGCTGTTGACATAAATGACACCAAGATTTCACAGTTCCCTTTCCTTAAATGTGTGCATTCAAATCCTAGAGGCAATGTTTAATGCAAAAAAAAGTTAAGTAAGCAGGTTTGCACAAAACCACCACTGGGTTTTTTGTGCTTTTCTTTTTGAAATGTGAATGGGACTTTGCTTGCAACCTGAATTTAATTTTTCAGATTGATGCTAAACCAGAAACAACTGTCTTGATGTGAGTTTGTATATGGAGGAGTGTCTTGGGTTATGGAACCAAAAACTCCGGAAGGATTCATCTGGACTGCTTCTAACACCCTGACCAATAGGGTGTCAGGTCACATCCCTGACTCTGTCAGGGGCTTTTTTAGGGTTTTTTTTTTCTGTTTGTTTTGTTTGCTTGTCTTTCTGTACTACTACATTTGTTTATTTTAATATTCCTAGTAAAGAACTGCTATTCCTATTCCCAAATCTTTGCCTGAAAGCCCTTAATTGCAAAATTATAGTAATTCGGAGGGAAGGGGGGTTACGTTCTCCATTCCTGGGAAAACTCCAGTTTTCCCTGGCAGATACCTGTCTCTGTAAACCAAGACAAGGAGTATGCTTTGCACTTTGCTCAGCCATTTCAGTGGCAGAGCACCTATTCTTCCAATTCTCTGTCTGATGTGCTCAATGAAGCATACACTGAGAAGTGCTCCAAATTGTTTAAGAAGCTTTCTTAAGCCCACAAAGATCATTTTCATCTCTGTTTATATGGCAAACAAATATGTAAGAGGAATTAAACTAGTGGGTAGCTGCATGTTACAAGATTTTTTAGTATTGCTCTATTAACGTAACTGATTGAGTACAAGATGTGTTGCTTGCCATTTCCTGGAATAAAAAAATGAGCTGTTGAGTCTTAATGTGCTATTCCGATTATGGTTATAAAATACTGAATCAAGTCTTTCTTAAAAAAAAAAAAAAAAGGAAAGAAAAAAAAAGAGAACCATTTGGAATAAAACAGTTCAACAGAATTAATAATGATTCCAGATGGGCCTGTATTTGGCACTAAGAAGTGTGTGAAAGGAAACATTTTCAACCAGAAGCTTGAATGATTTATAAGAGTTCTTGAGAGATTTTTTACTAGTAAAGATGCCCTTTCAGCCTCTGCACATTTGGAGCTAACAAAGGAAGTGACACTCAGTGAGTGAAAATCTTGGCATTGGTGAAAAACACACATATGTTCACAAGCAGAAGTGCCTGAAATAGCACAATTAGCAAAGCCAGGTTCTTGACACACTCTCAGCTCCTTGTTTCCCTATGAGTAAAAGAGGAAGAGCAGTTCCTCACCTTGAAAAAGTACTGAAAATAGGAAATCTTTTGTGACTGTGGGTAAACAGATACCATGGTACTGATACCTGTAGCAATATGGTGAGAATAAAAGCAACTTCTGCTTGCAAGTTAAAACTTTTTCTTACGTCTGGAAGACACAAGACACTGGGCCAAAATGAGAGAGGTCTGTGTTTGACAACAATTATTTTAGTGTCTGATGTTGGGCAGACTTGGGACTACTGGAAGCAGCACAAGGCAGAGTTACAAGCTTTTATCCAAAAATGAACACTATCTAATGAACTATTTGTCTCCCTCTTCCATAGCATCCCTGTTATAACCGCAAAGTATTTAGCAGACATTTAACTTTCTTACATGCAAGTCAATAGTTGGAATTAGCAAAAAAGTTAGCATTGAGTGGTCAGTCAGCCTCTTTACTGGTCACCATGGTTCATGGATTATATTAAACAGAGAAACAAGGAAATAGATTACTCACACTTCATGTATTACATTAAATCAATTATTAATAGACAGCTGGGTATCTGACTGCCTTTTACTCTCTTATGAACTTGTGGGAATGATGAGCAGCAAAGCAGAAGGTAATAGACTGCCCCAAACCACCTTTTTTTTTTTTACCAATTACAGTGTTAGCCTGATGTCAGTTAATGGAAATTACTGAACTTTGCATCCTGCCTCCTCTGTGATTTACAGCCCATTCCTTGATCAAGACTTTAGGGAGGATGTCTTTTGCAGGGGGAGTGGAAATGACAACATATGACTTCTATCTCATATTACATCCATTTGTAACCTGCAGATTTAACTTCTTTTCTTCCTATAAAGCCTGAGAGACAAACCCTCCTCCCTCTGCCGTGGTGCAGCTAGCTCCCAATGCCACAGAATCTCTTCTTGCCAAATTCCACTCTTTATTCCAATGTCTCTTTCCTTTATTTCACCACTTTAACACTTTCTGTCTGCTAATGCCAGTCTTTCTTTGCACATAAGACTGCCCAATTATTCATAATTTCTGGGCCCAGGTTCAACAAGTCTGGAGATGATAGTTGCTCTGCACACACAACTTCTCTTCATATTGGTGGTCCTGAGGCTTTTATCAGGCTCCTGAGAGTTTATCCTTTTTAATGAATATTCTTATTTATGTGGTTTAAAATGTTAAAAAATTATTCCACCTGCAAGTGATTGGATTTCATTTCTTCCTAGAGCCATCACGTGCTGACAGTCCCGTGGCTTTATCCTGTGAGTGTCATGATCCTCGTTACAATTTAAAGGCAGATGCATTGTGATCAGGAATTTCATTCACTAATTCCAGTTGTTGAAAATAACCAAGAATTCGCCTTCAATGTTTAATTTTTAATTGCATCTTAGTGGTTAAGCAGTGTATCTCTACCTTGATTAATTCTACACTTTAGAAATATTGAAACTGGTCCTTTCACTTCCTGAATTTTCCAGGCCTTCAGTTCTTTCCCCTTTACAGCTGCAGGCCTTAGGAAAAACAAACAAACAAACAAAAAAACAAACAAACCACAAAACAAAACAAAAACAACAACAAAACAAAACAAAACAAAAAACCCAAAAACACCACACCACCACAACCAACAAAATACACCCAAACCTTGCAGGCTGCATGTTGGATGTAGGAGAGTTTCCATGTTGTCCATGTACTGTGTGCTTGCAGGCTGTGCTCCTTGCTGTCTTCTGCTTCAGGTGCTATGAGCACAGCACAGGCACACCTTCTCCTTCATCCTCACTAGGAATTTATCCCTTCTAAAGGGGTACACAAGGTTGCTGAGTTCCTTCTTGTTCCTGCCTGTTTTGTGCTTTTTTGCTAAAAAGATTGCTAGAGAATCTGATCATGTGCTTTTTCTCCTCTCTGCCTTATTCAGCAGCCTCTGTGGGAGTGAAATGTATCGTGTTGTCCACAGCTCTGTAACTTTTCCATTCATCCAGTATGTTCAGATGAATCTGACTTTCAAGTGTTTAAACCAAAACCCATCCAAGCAGATGGAAAAATTTCTAATTCCTTCAGTTTCTGGGCCTCATAAACTTGGCTTGTCTCTGCAAGTTCTTGCACCTTTTGTATAATTATTTATAACTTTGCAAAGTTGTTTGGAAGTTTTCTAAATGTCGCCCAAATTAAATATCAGGGCTTCACACCCCCTCTGTGGAGCTGTAGATGAGCTAGAAGACTCAGAGGGGTTTTTTCTGCTGAATAAAATAATACTAAAGATTTAGAGTTAATGTTGGGCTTAGGCAGGCAGAGCAAAGCACCGGCAACTCTGCCTAGGAAATACAGGGAGAAAAGCCAAACCTAATAAACATTTCCTTTCAAGGAAAATAGGTTTTGAAACAATGTAAATAAAGACATTACCAAAAACATGTTTTTCTTCTAGGACAGCACCATCCAGAAAGGATTTTTTTTTCCATTTAGGAAATAAAGAAGTCTGTGAAAAACTATCAAAATCTATAAAGCAAAGCTGTCTGGACAAGAATAGGAACAATCAAATTAAAATGAAACTTTTTTTTTTTTTTTTTTTTTTTTTTTTGTAGGAGCTGTGAGTTTTTGTTTTGTTGGGTTTTTGTTGTTTGGTGGGGTTGGTTTGGGTTTTTTTTTTTTGTTTTTTTGTTTTTTTTCTTTGAGAGCCTCATTTTCTGCCAAAAGATCAACAGAATTTTCAACCTATGCTTTTGTTCATGTTTCCACATAGTAGCAGATGCTAATGCTAGCATTTATTCACAAAAACAACTTCAGATTTGAATGAGCCACTAGGAAAATTACAACCTTGCTGCTGCTGCTCCTTGCTAGGAGACAGCCTTCCTGTCATTATCCTGACCCAGCCCACGATAAAGGTATGAGTTGGGACTTGAATCCTGCAAGACCCTGTGGCAGGCTGGATTATTCACTTACTGATAGCTGTGTTACAGTAGTGTGACATAAGCTTCAGGTCTGCACCTGCATGGCATTACTTCATTTTTTTGGGATATGTCCTCCTATCCTTAACAACCCCTTTCAAGGGGGGGTTCTATCAATTCCCTACTGATTGGGAAAGGACAGGGCAGTTGCCAGTCCGTTCCTTGGTCTCTAAACAAATCCTTGCTGCCCCAGTGGCAGGATCCCAGGGAGGAGAAATTAAAATGAGGGAGAAAGCCGTACTTCTAATGTAGATCCTGGGTCATTAAATAACTACCTGGGCTTGCAGGCACACAACACCTGTGGGAAAGGAAAAGCTACAAACCCAAAGTGATTTTTATAGGCACGATTTTTCTTCTTAAAAACATAGTTTTACAGCAGAACCACACGTATTTCTGCTGTACCGGAAAAAGGCATTTGAATGGATGAACTGCGGATTCTAAAGCGCACTAGAGAAGTGAAGCTCACTTCTGCTTTCCCAGTTGCCTAGGTGATTAACATAAGACAAACACAGTTCTTCCTATGGTTAGTCTTAAATCCTTAAGACAAAGAGGTTTTTGGCTTTGTGTTGCGAGATGTGAAGGTGTTTCAACAGCCGGATTTCACAAGAGCTGTGCCCTCCTCCTGTTCCTTTGCTTGCATGGCATTTCTGCGGGGAAGGTCACCTTCCAGACACTATCTGAGCACCCTCCAAGCTGTCTTTGGGCCAGGAGGGACACTGTCCCTGGGGGCAACCAAGTTCAGAGGGTGTGTGCCTGTATGTAAAGCTCCCAGTAGTTAAAAATACCAAGCCACACTCAATTATCTTTAGTGCCATTAACACCCTGTAAGCACCAGAGCCGCCAAAGGTGGCTGGCCGTGAGAAAGAGCAGATTGCTGGGCTGGGAATCAGAACACCAGGCTTCTGTCCCTCTGGCATCCTCGCCAAGCCGTGCAACTCTGGGCTCGTCAACTGATTTCTAATCCTCCTGCTATTCTTCCTCGGCCGTCTCTGTTTGGAGAGCAGGTCCTTTGTGACTGGGATGGCTCTCCCTGGGTGTTTGTACAGTGCGCGGCACAATAGGCCCGGCTCCCCATGGATGGCTCCCAAACACAGAGCATTTGGACCAGGCTTCTGCTACAGAAATCATCCCGTGTGAGGGCTCAGAAAACCCGGTTCTGCTGCGTTTTCCCTTCTCCTTTCTAAGGATTTCAGGCTGCTCGTAAAGCAGCATCACCAGGAGACGGGCAAATGCTGCTGCCCTTCCCTGACTGATTAGGAAACAGAACTACAAAAATGTGGAACGAGTTTCTCCGCCTTATACAGCCTTTTTCTGCCCCTCTTTCCCCCAGATCAGTATCACAAAGAGATAAAATCTTTTTCAGAACAAAAAATTCCCCGCATGCCTTCAAGGTTTTGCCTTCTGCTTCCCTCTCCCTCTTCCTGGGCTGGCAGAAGCTGCCACATCTGCAGATATGTGCTTCCTTTAATGTCTTCACTTTCTTCCATGATTCTCTGCTGACCTCTGGAAACTCTCCAGGGATTAGTGGAGCAAATTTTAGCTGGGGAAAATGGTCTCTTCTTTACAGAGGCAGTCACTGAACATGTGTGTTAGGCCTAATCCATGTTGAGGTTATAAACACCTGCATCCATCTAGCTGTATTTACCTACACATTAGAAATTTCCTTGTGAGATAGGATTTTTTTTTTTTTTTGTGAGACTTGAACATCCACGCATTGCTAGTAATTGGAGATTTTTTTTTAATATTGATTTTTTTTTGTTGTTGTTGTTGGGAAGCAAAAGAACATTATCACCCTTCATTTAACCTCTCAGCTCCATGGTGGAGGAGACAAAATGGCACAGGATCTATTGTTAAAGATGGGCAAATAGAGGTGAGGGATTACAGTACAATTTGTCTGGTTGCTGTCACCTGCTTGCTATCCAGGAGGGGAAACAATTTGGGCCAAAAACTTTCTCTTCCTCTGCAGAGCAAAACAGAGAGCTGCCTTTTCCATCCTGTGCATTTTGCATGAATTTGAAGCTGCTTCAAAAAAACGAGGGTTAAAAAAAAATAAAAGAAAGAAAAAGGAGAAGTTATTTCAGACATGTTTCCAGGGTTCCAGGGTTGTTGTTTGTATTTGGTGTTTTCAGCTGAAGCCAAGTGGAACGCAGCAAATGCAGCCTTGGCTGCGGCACTCTGTTTCCCTGGCTGGCAGGGACACCTAGTGGGTAGGACAACGTGTGCTGGTGAAGGCAGGGGAAAACACGCGATCTTGACTTCCCACCAAGGGCAATATTTCATTTTCTGAGTCATGGTAGTGCCTAATTGATGCTCATGTTATCCTTTGGAATTAGCATGGAGTCGGGAGGAGTTTACAGCCAAACCTCCTTCAAGGAACAGAGTGTAATGTGAGAAGGTGATGTGAGCAGTGTTACCCAAACTACTGCTAACAGGAAACACTGCCAGCCTGGCTTTTGTGCAATTGATTCTTTTGAAGCCTGTTACAGTCATAATAACACCTACACTGGCTCTGTGTGAGAGCTGACTCGGTGCTGGCATGATTCAGCTCTGTCTGCAGTTACGCATTTCATGGGGTGTTGCATTGGGGCCACTTTTATTCTCTAGCAGACACCTACAAAATGACATTTACTGCTGCTCTCAGTGGGACGGCTTCGGCCGGGAAAGCCAGCAGGAAGCTTAAAAGGAAGAGGAAGGCAGTGTGACCATCTGCCTCCCCCAAACCAGCAGGGATGTTCGGAGTCAGGGCCGGGCCCAAACCCCTCCTGCCTCCTCACTGCTTGCAGCACAGGTCAGGCTTTGCTGGCCCTGTCCCTTAGGCTGTTTACCAGATTGGATCCTTGATTGCATTCCCTTAACACGTGTGTTTATGGGAAGAGGTTGTTGAGTAATTTCTTTGTTTCCATTGTGGGGCTATGGACAACTTTTTTCCTGGCCTCTTCCCAAGCACCTGTCTGAGAGGGCTGGCATGCAGACGCTTAGTTCCAGATCAGTGGCATCCCTAAAACCCTCCAGCCTGTGCCAGAAACAGAGACATTAGATGTGAGAGATTTCCTGCAGGGAAAAACCAAACCCTTTTATAAACATGGTATTTTTGTTTGGTTTAGGTACTTTTCCTCTGCAAACTACAAAATGCAGAGGCTGGGAAGAAGCAGCCTCCTGCCACAACTCTGGGAACATAGGTCCCAAAAAGCTTCTTACTCTTAAAAATATAAGATGAACTGAAGCTTTTTATTCAGGATCATATCATCTAAGTAGCAAGAAGCAGTAATGCTCGGGACATTTTGAAATCATCTTTTTCTGATCTAATTATGTGCTAGCAGTAAAACTGACACAGTTATGATTATTAAGCACTTTTCCTTTTTTCCTCCTTTTACCAGGAATCCTATCTTAGGATTAATAGGCACTTGCATCATTTCAGTCCTATGTGCTGTATTAAGGAGCATCTACATCATCAGCAAATATTTTTGTTGAGCTGACACTGTACACAAAGTGAAATGTGAAGATACAGAGCTTTAGGTTTTTTTCCTCTGAACTCTCAACACAATTTGAATAGCTTATGCCTCATAAGTTCCTTCATTAAAGAAGGAGACTTAATTATCATTTAATGAAATAATAAATTTGAAGGAAGGGGTAAAAATTACTTCTTTCTGACATAGCTGCACAGTTTTGTAGCAGAACATGAATATCTGTATTCTAAGTACTGATGAAACAGTAGACAATATATTAAATAAGACTTTTGGCACTAATAACCTGAATTCATACATATAAGCTAGCAAAATGCAGTTTATGCAAAATCATGATTATCAGTGTGTATACAAATAGATGAAAAAACTCTCAAAGTATTATTGCTAATGACTCAACGTCAAACTGGAAGGAAATTTCAAGAGAGCATTCCAAGCAGATGTGCAGAGATCTTCAGAACTGATTTTAGTCAATATTTTTATTAGTGATTTTCAGGATAAATATAGAATATGCTTATAAAATTTGCTCAGTCTGGCAAGCAGGATCAGAATGCCAAATGCTAAATTAAAGAGATGGTCTCAGATCAACAAGATGAAGTTCACTAATGACAAGTATGAAGTGCTACACTGCAGAGGGAGATATCAAATGCATAAATATGAATTGGGAAATAATCAACTCAGCGTCAATATGAGAAAATGATACTGTGTGTATAGTGATTCATAAATTAAATATGACTCAACAATGTGATTATGCTGCAAAAATTGCTAATCCCACCTGGAGTTCTGTTAATCGAAGTGTTGTATGTGGAAGAGGAGAGATTGTGCAGGCATCCTGCAGCTCTTTAATTACAATCTGGTCACCTGAGAAGAACATCACCTCCCAGACCTTCCCTCTGTTCCCTCTCCAGTCCCTGTCCTCACCACAGCCATCCTTTGCTGCCTTCCTCTGTGAAGGATCCTTGACCTTTTCTTCTCTTTGGAAAACTACCCATACTTCTGCTGCCTCGTGTTGCTTCTTCTTATGAAAATGAGTTACAGGTGATGCCAGGGGTGGTCTCCATATGAATCCTATAGGCACATCCTATATGGATCCCACACGGGCACCATGTGCTGCTCAGAGGAAGTTTGCAGGGACTCTGGCAAGGAGGGCATGTGATGCTCTTGCAGAGGTGCTGGCTCCTGGCAGCTCTGTGGGAGCATCACTCAAACCAGGGCAAGGCTGTCGCTTCCAGGTGCAGATCCATTCAAACGGGAAACAAAACAAAAGAAACTAAGGAGACCTTCCCCTGAGAAATACCATCGTCCAAGGCAAGAGAAGAACATGGAGGGAACTGATTGCATTTCGTTGCATCGTTTTTCAATCCCAGTGAAATTTTTGGGTCTTTGGTTGTGGGAGTTTTTTTGAACTACTTAGGATTTAATGCTACCTGGAACCATCCCCATTGCACCGTGTGACGACCGAGGGAGCTGCCCCAGGGCTGTGACACTGCCACAGCCAGCAGTGACAACGAGCTTCTTCCATCACTTCTGCAGGCAGACCGGGATGCCAGACAGGTTCAGGCGGCGCTAAAAAATCGTATCTGTGTCAGAAATCATAAACAGATCACCCAAAAACATGGAGGGAGGTGCGCGGCTGCTCCCAAAAGCCCGAGGCTTGCCGCTAGATGGCAAACTTTAATTTTCAGATCCTGGAGCTGCTGGGGCTCGTGCCTGGGGCCGCCTGCTGCCAGGGACGGGGATGGGATGGGAGCCAGGTCCCGGCCCCGCACACACCCAGGGGCCGCCGGCTTTCCGACAGCCCCCCTCCTTCTCGGCACTCGGTTCAAAGCTTTCCCTGGGAGCTTGTGCGCAGTAAAGAGCCAGGAGATGCTTTGCCAGGTGTCTCTCTCTCCAAAGCAGGGAACCAGGGCTCTCCTGCAGTTTTCCGCTGTGTGGAGGTTGCTGGTGATGCTCTCAGCAAGGCCACGGGGGTCAGAGGGCCAGGTGGTCCCTCAGTCAGGCTCGGGGCTCTGCAGGACAGGTCTCACCGGCAGCTGGACACCCTCCAAACACCCACTGCCCCTTCTCCTCCAGCTCTGGCTTTTCTCCCTCCCTTGCCCCCGGGCTGGCGCTGCATGTTCTGGAGAACAGAGGTGTTTTTCAAGGCTCAGGACATTGTATAGGATGGGAAAAAACCTTTTCTGCACTTCTCTCCCTGATGGTTATCTCAGAAAGCATTACGAGGTAAGCTAAGAAAGCAACTCTACTGAAGCTGGTCTTCTCCAGATATTTATCGAACCCTAAGGAAATGGGCACAAACTGAAAATTAGAGTGGTGCTGGGCATTGCAGCAGCCTCAGGTCTTGCCATATTGTGAGGCATACATAAAGCACGTAAAGCCTGAGATATATTTTAGGAAAGCCTAGATATTGTCTAAATCAGTCTTAATTTTCTTATGAACTTACTGGAAATACTCATCTTCCCCATCAGCCATGTGTGTTGCCTTACTTTAATCAGTTAATTTAGCTCAGCATGAAGATACTGGGAGCTCCAACCCAAGTGTGAGATGTGTGCTCCCCTGTGTACTTATACCACAGGTTTTAGACCAAGAGCTGACCTTATGAACAGCAGTGCTTGTAACATGGAAACGCCAAGATCCTTCACATTTCCTCCACAAATATAGTTCACTATTCTGTGTCACTCTCCCAGGAAAAGCATTTCTTCACCATAGCAGATAGCGTTTTTGTGGCAAAGCACAGTGGTTAACATGGCAACTTCTGTAGTCCTGAGGGCTCCATAGGGTTCCACATGGTCTTCCTTGCATCTGCCAGTTGTGGCAGTCCTTTTACATCTTTTAAAATTTTACCTACTAAGTCATTCAATACCCATCAGTTGTTCTCTACACACTACAACTCTTGCAGAATTTTGCAGTGTGTTATGAAAAATAGGGCTCACTTTTACTGACTCTTTTAAATTGCATGGCGTGAGTGCCATGTGAGCGGTATTCTTCATCATCTATATTTTAATTCTTTTTTAGTCATATGGCCCTATATCCAGTGTCACTAGCTGAAAGCAAAATCAGAGCCATTCCTTCCAGCTGACAGTCTCCTCCCCATGGTATTCAGAGTCTCCATTTTGAAGCCCAGACTTCCCAAGATGGGTAAGGATCTCCCCTGACTCCACACAGCAGGGTTAGTCACCTAAATGTCCTGAAAAAAACACATTTTTTTTCTGTCTAAAATTTAGATGTTGCAACTAGGCAAGGAGTTCAAAATACCCTTGGACTGGATAAAGGACTTCTTCCTTCAGGCCTCTTGGTGAATCCCTTCCCCTCAGGCATGGACTGTTGTTTAGAAGTCGGCCCCTGCCTCCTATTTGCTTTCTGTGAGTTTGGGATATATGGTTCCTTATCTTCCTCTGCAAATGGCTTCCCAAATTCATGTTTTTTCAGATCACCAATTACAGGGTCAAACTGAGCCCGGGTACCTACTTTTCCTTTTTCTTCTCCTTCCTCCCATCTTGGGAACCACAAGCTTCTTCCTGAGTTTTTTCTTTCTTCTTCTGATGTCTTATCAGGACTGGGCAGAGAGATGTGATACCAGTGATACTTATTAATGTGGAAATTCAGTTTTATCTAATACAGAGCTAAGGTAAATAATGAAGCATTTTTCAAATTCTGGCTTTCCTGATGGTTTCTTGCATCTGTACCTTTCAGTAACAAGAATTACAGGCAGGTGAAAAGGTCAATTCAGGGTCAAATAACAAATTAGCAATACATTGTTAGTTATTGCTTCCTACAGGCATAGGCTGAAAACTATCAAGAAAGTTTTGTTATTAAAATGGACTTTCATTTTTAAAAGAGAAGAGCTAGCTTTGGGAAGTGTGAGGCTATATACCCTTTGTTTTCTGAGTGGAGAAAACATCAGGTAGTTACATAAGGGCAGAGATTTGGTTTATTTTACTTTATTAAGGTCTCATTCAATGCCCTTGCCTGTCAGGATGGACATGAAGGAGTCACATCATCTACCTGCAGTAGCCCAGGATCTGTTGTAAACTGGGACACAACACCCACACACTGTAACACTGGAGAAAAATTTTATTGGGATGCTGTTAAAACACTTCTCTGACGTCAAAAAAAGCATGCCCTGTTTGAGTGTTTGGTGCAAAGGTTCCATCCACTCAGTCAGGATCTCGCCAACATGAGGGACATGCCCTGTGGCTCTGAGCAGTCAGATACGTCAGAGAGAGAAATGTTTCCGACTGTCTTCTTACATATGAGGAAGGAAAGCAGATCACAAGCCAGTTTTCAAAACAACTTTCCTTTTCAAAGTTAAATCTACTCACCTTCTGTGAAAGGAGAAGGCAGCTGAAATGTAATCTGTCCATGAGAAACTGCAGCCTTGAACAGTGAAAAAGTATCCAGGGAGGACTGGACCACATCGTGCAAGCAGCTGGATACCTGACAGCTCATTCATTATTGCTGAGAGGTGTCACTTGTGAGGGACAGGGAGCCTCACAGGGGCTCTGCTGCCTGGAGCCACAGCTGGGGAAAGCCACAGAAGTTTCCAGCAATTCCAGAACTTTTGTGAAGGATGCTGAAACTACTTCCCACTTGATAAACATGTGGGAGGCAAAATCTGCCACCAATGGCACCAAGAGGTGTGTTATCCAAGGGTTCAATTGGTTAGTAGTGCTCAATTGAAGATTTGTATTCATAGCTTGACAGAATTTTTTGAGTTCAAAATTAAATTGTTTACTATTTTTTCTCAAGTTTCTAAAAAATAACTGTTTTCTTGTATGTTATGGTAGTGCCCAGTCGCCTGTTGCCCTACATATTATGCAAAGAAATACCTAAGGTAATATAAACTCAGACATATTAAAAATAATATGAATGAGTACTGGATGGAGAAAATGGGAATAATTCTTTGATTTTTTCAAATTTTTATTGTCCTTACTCAGAACAAAGCAATGTTTAAAGCTTGCAAAATTTGTTGTGAAAGGGATTTAATTTTTCTTTGTGTTTTTCCTGACACATCTTAGACATGTTTTGATTTTCATTAACTATTTGATAGCAGATTCCTAAGGTAGTGGAGGAAAAAAAAAACAAAAAAACAAAAAAACAAAACAAAAGAGTAATATTGGTAATTGCTTTTCAAAGGGCTCTTAGCATTCCAGCTGTTCCCTTTATGCAGCAGGGTAGTAAATAAAATGAATGAACGGGGGACTGGCTTTATTTAAAAGCATTAATTGCTGATGCTAAAGGCAATGGGACTCAGTCTTAGCTGGGAAGGCAATGAAAATCCTTTATTGTTAATTTTTAATTTTTAACTTTGTATTTCCTCATCATGAGTCTGTCAAAATGCAACATCCTAATTTTTTTTTTCATGTTCTAAGTACAATGGATTGCATTTAAGAAAACACAATCTTTCTCTTTTTTTAAGTAATATTGTCTAATTATCCCTCTATCCCCAGGTGATAATTTAATGTAAAGCATGGAACAAGGAAGGTCTGTTCATAATCTCAGACTGGTATGAACTGGGAGCTAATCCTTTGGCTCGGTTGTGTGACAATGTGAGAAAATGGTTGGGAGAACAGAGTTAAGGTTTCTGTTTCTAGGAAGACTCATTGAAGAGCATATAGCTCTTTTCCTGGAGAGATGTTCTGGAGTCTTTCACATGCTTATTTTAATCATTTATGAAAAATACACCAAATAGGAAAAAAAAAAGAAGTTGAAAAAAAAAAAAGATGTTTCTAATTCTGGTAGTTCCAAGCGATGTCTCAAGGTTGAGCACAAAACAAACCATACATAAATAGTAGAAAACAGTCCGCATCTTGTTGCCATGACAATGCCCTACTTATAGCACATTAAGCTGATTCATGTCTTTTCTCACCTCACTGTTAATAAATTATGCTGGCTGATGAGAATTAAGCCAGCTGGAAGAGCCAGTGAATGTAAGCAGCAAATTAATTTGCCACTTAAACGTGGTGTCCTTCAGGGGAATTACCCTCTACATTGCAAATAATATCTCACTGTATATGTAAAGCAATAGGAGTAAGTTGAAACAGCTAATCTTTGTTTCCTTTGTAATATTGATGTATCACATCTTATTGCTGTACCAGCAAGAGCTGGTGCAGCCTCACTCCTGCTATAGGCAGCAGCACCAACTTCATTTGGTGGTAGATGAGAGTCCTGCACTCCATCGGTGAAGATTACCAGAATAAATCTTTAAAACATTGATTTCCCAGGTCTGAGTCATATTTTCCCATTGCAAGTGTGGGGCATTTGGCCAGCAGCTGCTGAAGGATGTCACCTGCATTCCAGCACCTTTATGCTAAACTGCTGCACGGTGCCTCCACATGCAGGGTTACAATGCGGACAGTCATTTCCCAGCTGATGTGTCAGTGGGGTTTATGCAGGTCACAGTGCAAGAATGCAACTGAGATCAGGCATTCATCAACAGTGAGCAGAATCTAGGCTTCTTGATTAATGTATATTCACAGTGGAAAAGATTTTTTCCTTTTTCTGAAGTGAGAGATTCAACAATGGTTGTGGTAGAACTGAATAAACTCTATATAGCTCATAATGGCAGCCTTTAACAGAAACCAGCCACACTTCATTCAAACCTTTGTCTCAACACTCACTTGAAGTCAATAAACCAAAGGCTGGAGCTGGAGGTCTGTATTGGAGGACTTTCCAAGTCACAAGTATAAGCCCCCTTGAAAAATACCAAATGCATGCTCTTGGGGCCTGAAATCTGTGAAATGCTGACTGAATTCTGCTAATAAATATTCTCTGATCTTTAAGTATTTGCTCAAGTGCAGGAGTCTTACTGCTTTCCCTGTATTTTTTTCTTCACTGGCTTTTTTCTTGAATGGTTTAACTTCTCTCTCAGCTGTAAATCAGATGCAAATTTTCTTTGGCATTGTGCTTCACGCAAGGAGTTAACCAAAGAAATGTTACCTGATCAGAATCACCTGAGGAAGCCAAATTAAATAGTTGTTCCGTATAGCTTGGCTAGGCTAAGCCCTCCTCCTTTTGATTCTTAATTTCATCTTTCAATGAAAAATCACTGGAGGCTGGCACCTGCTTAATTATCAAAAATGCCACTACTGTGTATTCCACTTTTGCTGCTCCTTGTCAGCCCCTACTCGTTCTTCAGCCTCCCTTAGCAAGGCTCAGCCAAGAGGATGCCAAGCACACCTACTCCTGGTCCTCCCCCACTGCGTTAATTCAGACTGGGAGACAGGAAACAGAGGTACCCCAACTCCAGGTCTTCTCAGCAAAGTGATGTTTGCAGACCACGTGGTTTCTTTCCCCCACAATACTCAGAAGCAGAATCTCCCCTGCCTCATACGCCCCTACACATACAAACTGGGACACGATTAAAGGTCAATTCCTTGTTTTTCACACATTTCTGAATATACTCCCCGAGAGGCTTTTGGAGAAGATGCGCTGTGTTGTGCTGGGGACCTGAAGAGGTGATTCCCCTCAGAAGCTGAGTTCCCCCCATGATCTGAAAGCTGTGCTTTGTCTGGGGCGGGAGCATTGTCAGCCGGGTCCGGCGCAGCACAGCTGGAGAGCCGGAGCCTGCAGCTGCAGAGCTCCGCAGAGCCGGCGGCTCCATGGGGATGGATCCTGCCGGCATCAATAGGCTCGGCCTCTCGGTGTCTAGACACTCCTGCCCATCCTTTCACAGCAGGAAAACAGCCTAAATGATTACATGGATTTTGCAATTCAAAAGCATGTCTGTGCACCTCATCCAATGGCTTTCCAGCCGTGGGGAAGACGCAGGCACACATTGGGAATTCGTGCTTTATTCTGTATGGAATCCCAAACTCTCATCTGCTTCCATTCCTGTAGTGCCCATCAGCTCCATTAAGATTTCTTTCTTTTTATTTATTATCCAGCAGATTTGGATCTTGATGAAAAGGATGGACTGTTCAAAAATATTTTTTTTTCCCTGTCTGTATAGGACTAGCTATAGGCAGAGCTGAGAGATTTTCTGAATTGAGATTTTCAGAAGTATCAGCAACTTAAAATCCACAAAACTAAAATTCCTAGACTTCTTGCAATTTCAAGGCACAACACAAAATTTTATTTTATATGAGATGAATTTATTGCCAATTAATTTTGATCCCTACTCTGAATTATGGAAAAATTATCACATGTGAGTGCTGCAGGAATTTTGCAAATCTGCTTAAGACTTTCTGAAAATTGCAGGAACTGATGTGAGGCTGATTTCCAGCCTCTCAAACAGAGAGCCTTTGGGAAACTGAGTTAATCTTTTACTCTTCCCTCTTCTGTTTTGCCTTACAACAAAAGTATTAATGATCCAAAGTGGCATCACACATGAAACCAAACCCCAGATCTCACAGAAGACAAATGGACACCACCTCCTCTCCTCAACAGCCACTGCCCAACCCTGCCCTGCCAGAGCATCACCTGCTACACAATGGCTTAAAACCCCTCCCCTCCAGTGCAGCTGAGCAGATTTATATCAGCTTACTGACCCTCTTTTGTAACTTGCTGTGTGTGGAGGCCTCTGGATTTCAGGGGTTTGAGCTACAGAAAGGTGACAGGCCATTTCCATTTTTCCGTTTGAGTGTTTTCCCTACTCAAAAAAGTGTGAGAGAGGAGATTTGGTTACTTCTAAAGCAAGTACTGAGCAGCCACAGAGTAAGAGGGTGCTTAGCTAATGTCCATGCTGCTTCTGATGGAGCCTTGTCATGGCTGAGTGGAAAAAGCAATGGCAGAGAGGGCTTTGTAACGAGAACAGTTGTGTTTCCTTCTGCATGTACTGAAAATACAAAAATCTCAAATCAGCTCATCCATGTGAAGGACCACAGCCTCCAAAATCTGCCAGTACCTTCCCGCCCTTGCCAAGGGTGTTGTTGATTTGAATTAAGATATGTCCCACTTAATGCACCTTGGATGCCTGGGAAGTTTTTCCTATATTGTCTGCTTGTACCTCTGAAAGGGGGAGGCATGGGGTGGAGAGTCTTTATAGATCAGTTTGCAATCTTCTGAATCTGTTTCAGTAAATAGTAGATAAAAATCATGACAGGCAAAGCAAAAAACCCATGCATTCCTTTGCATGACACTTAGCAAAAGGATGTTTAGCTTATAGAGCCTCATTCTAAAAACTACTTTATAGATAAAAGGTTTTTTTTTTTTTTTTCTTCTCCCTGGGTTATTTTAGTCCATCTTCCTCATAATGATTCTCTCCTTCAGTTTCCATTGTGTGGCACATGATGTGATTCTTGGGGGTGCCCTGTAGAAGGCCAGGAGTTGGACTATGATTCTGTGATTTTATGTATTGCTATTTTAAATTAAAGTGAAGCAATTTTGTACTGTAAGATCACAGAAACAGATTTACAGCTGCCGTATTTTGCCTTTTCCTCATTTCCTCCAGCACAGCTATGTACAGTGATAGCTTGGGGTCTGGCTTCTTGCGTGGTTTTCTCAAAGCATATTACATTAAAAAAAATTCCATCAAAACAAGTAAGTCTAAACACAGCAGCAAATGGTTCATTAAGAGCTTTGGAGATGGGTAGCCTTCAACACCCTGTGCTATTAATACAACTTAAAATCACCTTTGAAAGTTGTGTTGTCAATAAAATGCAGACGGAAAGCCAGCTTCCAGTCAGCTTTTCATATACAAAAATACTTGAGCTTAAAATTATGAAACTGTGTGATTTTGTATATATAAATGCTAGTGGTTTTATCTGAACAGGCCACTATTACAGGCTAATATCACTATAAGTATAATCATAGTGTGTCATAAATTATACTCTTACTTGCTAGCTTTAGAAGCATTAATGCTCCTGATCACTTTCTGTTTTCTGAGATACAGAATTGAGGGGGGTTCAATAGATATTTTTCAGACAAAAGCACTCTGGTTCAAGTAGATTACTTCAGCACTTAGAACAAATGGTCTTAACATTGCCCTAATTTTGTGTGCACCTTGTGTTAGAGGAAGATGTTGCTGATCAGCAACTGATAATGCAGCCACCATATCAACGTGTCTGTTCTTTCTTCCCCAGAAAATAAGTGGACATTTTTTTCTTCAGTGGTTAAAAGCAGCCCAAATCTCCTGCCTTCCCACACTTCAATATCTTGTTCTGTGTGTGTGTGTGTGTGTGTGTGTGTGTGTGTGTGGAGGGGGAGAGCCTCTTACTAGATGATGACTTTTATGCTTTCTTTAGAGTGTCTTAGCCTTCGGTTTCTCTTATTTACAGTCACATCTTGTATATGTGGCAATTACAGCCATGACTTTTTTGTAGAAAGTATGCTGGGGAAGTGTGTAATTTCTGACACTATAAATATGGGGAGAACCATTACCAGATGATGATCAAGTTCTCGAGGGTTATGAACAACTGCACAATTTAACAATTTCAGATCCATGGTACCTTGCAATGCTTTTGCCTGGAGACTGTATGAAAGTCATTTTTCATCTTTAAAGATTTTTTACTTTGAAGTTATTTGCATTAAGATAGTGAATGTCAAAAGCTGTGCATAGTGAGCTATGGCTTCACTTATTCCCTTCCTTTTTTTGAGGGGGGTGGTGTCTTTCCCCCTGCAGAACAGGGGAGACTCAACACAAGGCAGAACCTGGGGAGAAATGCATAGCCAGAATAACTGTAACTAATACCAAGCTTAGCATTTGGCCTCTGCTGAATAACCCCTCTTCTCAGGCTTCCTAAGCCAGACCTTGCCTGTTGGTGAACCAGCAGCAGGATTTGGACCCATTGGACCCAAGGGAGGGCATGAAGAGCAGTGGTACAGGGGGTGACAGCAGCAGGTGACAGCTCCATGTGCCAGCAGCTTCTCGCCTCTGTTCATTTCTGCTCCTCTGGCCAGCTCCCAAATGGGTCAACCCCAGCACTGGGGTGGATTTCAATAGCACTGTTACCTAGAAACTAAGTCTGTCTCTTCCTTCCACTGCTCACTGACTGAAGGCTCAAGGGTGAAAGTTTTGCATTGGTAAAAAAAAACCCTAAAAAAAGGAGAGAGAGGAAGGGGTCCATTTTGGTTAGCATTTCTAGACCACTGATAGTGCTGTCAACTGGTCTGCAACCTACAAGGGGCCCCAAAATCTCCACTCGAGCAAACGTGGGCACTGCAAGATGCTGATAGCTGGTAGTAGTTGAGTCAGCACTTCCCATGTGTCCTGCTTGTGCTCTTCCAATGAAACACATACTGAAATAGGAGACCTAAATGTCTCCTTTCCTCATCTGAAGCAGTGGCAGAATACTGTCATTGACTTGCTTCTGTGACAAAATCTGCATGCTGACAGCCACGACACCAAATGCTGTTTGCCTTTTCTTTTTGTTGTTGTCAGCAGTGTTAACTCTTAATGAGCAGAATAAGGCCTGTTCTCTTCCAGTACACACATCCCTCTGCCTCATTGCTGCGGGGTGAGCCATGGTACCTATTGCTATGAGCAATCCTGGCTGTGCTTCAGCTGTTTTTCAGCTGCAGGTCAGCAGCAAAACCTTTAACAGGATGTTTTCTTTCAGACTTAAGGTGTTTGCTGCACTTCTTTCATCTTAAAGGTAGATTAGGAGCAGTAGTGCCTGTGGTTACTTTAAACAGTGCCATTTATAGGTCAGGTCTGGGGGAGGAGGGGTGGCTTTGGTCACAGTCTGTCCTTTGGCAGCAATCTGATTTTGTGAGGTGGGATAGGGTCACATGAATATTTTTAAATGGCTGTTTACTACATCCTCTGGTCTAAGGGGGCATGTGTGTGTGTGTAAGAACTTTATTTCTAATAACCATGTCAGTTTATCTGTGCATTCTGAACAGCTTGGTATGCTTGGCACAGTTTAACATGGCTTAATTCTATCTACAGCTGGTCTGTTGTTCAGTTTTTCCTTATACTAGAAAATATAAGGAAATTCTTTTCCTCTCTGTGACAGTGCATGTCCTTAATTATCCAGAAATCATCTGAGAAATCTGAACTCAGAGAAATACATTTTCATATCTGTGTGCTTGAAACTACAGAGCCTCTGCAGAGACACCTAGCATTTGTGGAAAATCCATTATGGTCAATACATATTCTTTTAATTATACGATCAGGAGCCTGTGGAAAGTGAAAGTTCCCCATCTGGTTCAGTCAGTCAGTTTTTCTATTTTCTAAATTTTATTTTTTTTTAAACGTTGTTGCTATTCAGTTTTCTGTTTATTTTCTCCCAAATGGGCTCCTGTTTTCCTCTGCTATTCTGATTCATGTTGGTTTGCTTCCCATCTTTTATTCCTTCCACAGCTACAAGAGGCTCTGTCCTGCGGGTCTTACACTGGGTTCTGCCGTGTGCTGACACCAATGTCTCTGCTCCAGGAGGTCTCCTTTTCCTGACCTGTTCCTCTGCTCATGAGCACTGACCTGCCTTGCCTTAAAAATTACGTATTGTTTTCCTGGGTTCATTTTTCCTTTGTTGTTGTTATTGTTGTTGTTGTTGACTCAGTTGTGATGAAGAAATGAACAAAGTTAAAGGATGCAGCTCCAGAAGATATTTCTTGATTTCTTAATTCTTGTGGGTTTAAAATTATTTTTTTTCCCTGTGCTTTGGATTTTATGCCTGACAACAGAATTGAAGCAAGTGAAGTGTTATAAATTTTGCTAAGCACTCACAGCATTTTGAGAGTCGCTCAGGAATCATGAGACTGTTTTTAAGAGATTAGAGCTCTTTTTATTTTGTCTGGGTTTTTAAGAAGTCCTTTGGCTATATTTGGGTCACATTTTCAAACTTTGTTCTGCAACCGTGAAGGCTAAAACTTTATATTTTATAATAAATTTGGAATTATAGGGAGCATCACTTCAAACAACCAAATACTGCAAGACATATAATTTGAGAGATACCAGTTCTTCTGATCTTCTCCCAAAATGTTTTTTTACAATGACCCCTTCGCTACATTGGAGGTTTCTGGGTTTTTATTTATTCGAGCCACTGTTTTTTAATTGGTTTTCATCTGTTGCTTTTGAACACAGCACATATGTGCAACCTGGGACAACTGTAAATTTCGTGATGGATTGGGAATAAATATTTCCATACTTAGCAAGAACTGTTTCTTGCATTAACACTTCACCTCCCTTCCCTGGGGCTATAGGATCTTTCCCAAATCCTCTCAGTGTGCAGCTGATCCAAATGGTATGTAATCCTTTTGATGCAGTTTGGTTCACCCTGAATCAGCAGAGCATTCTGTGTGCTTTTAACCTCCATACTGCAGCCACACCTGTAGGGGGGCTGCTAATCTAATTTTGATTCACAGTGGTGGCAACAAACAGGTCACTTACGGAGTTAATGTCAGCTGCTCCACTAATTACTGCAGGAAAGTGATCCCATCATCCCGGATGAAAATGTCCAACTCCAGCCTAGAAAGCACTTTCAGCGCACTAATTCTGTTAATGCTCCATTACTGCTTCATTTGAGCTGTGTAGTCCATCTCCCAAAGTGAGGTAGTAAATCCCCAACCAGTTCCAGAGCTGGGAAAATGTACAGACTAAAACATCACTGACATTATTGGGCATTGTTTTCTGTCGGGCTTGCTCTGTTTCTTGAAGTTTATCTAGACAGATCTTCCCTGCTAACTCTTAGCCTTAGCAGCCTTCATCCTCCACTTTACCTTGAAGGGAGCTGGATGCCAAAAATACCCTGTGGATGTGGATCTGATCTCTCTGCTCCTTAGATACTGAAATATAAAATGAGAATATAAAGCTACACAATTGCAATACCTTAAAGATGCAATACCTTAAAGATTATTGGGGTCTCAGAAAACCTGACAGTGGTAGGTTTATGTTTATCTATAAACCAGGTGTGTGTATATATATATATGTATATATATATAAATATATATGCTAACCCTCTCAAACACTGAAGTAAAGAATGCCTTCAGACATCTGGGTAGGTATCCTTGGGCTTGCAATCTTGCTTCTCTTGGCATGAAAAGCTCCACAGCAGTCTCAGTCTTTGAGAAATAACCTGGGCACTGTACAACAGCAAAAAAATGTTATAAGACTAATAGAGACAGGATTCTGTGCTACCCTTCACCCAAAGTCCCCACTAATGACATAGTTATGTACAAGGGGTCTTATCTTCCTAAGTTTGGAAGGCTTTTTTTTAAAAATTAAGCGGGGATCCTCATGCTGGCATATTTAGAGATTCCTTAGCTTTCTTCCCATCATCCTCAGTTCTTCCTCCTGAAGCCCACTTGTATGTCTCCCTTGAGAAATACAAATTGCTTTGGAATTCGTTGTCAAGCAAAGTGCTTTTGAAGAGCAGAAGAAAATGTATTCTGCTGGGGATTGCTGGCTGGCTTGGTTTTGAAAGGAGTTCTAAATGAGGTGTGTTCATGGTGACAGTTCAATAAATATGCCCAGATGCCTGAACTGCCTCTAGGCATTCCCTGTTCACTTCTCAGTTGAACTGCAAAGAATTTTGAAAACTTTCTTGGAAGTTGTAAGTGAAAGGTGAAGTGAAAGCTGTTGAGCTCCTTGTAGTTTGTGGGATAGCAAGGACTGGGTGATGGTGGCTCCTGCAGGCACTACTTGTCTGATACTCCCTGCATGCCCCATTTCTGGGATCTGTTAGTCAGAATTCCCTTGCACTGAGTCTTATGGAGTTCATACCTCAAAAGTAACCCTAGGCTGCTTTTGTATTTCTGTTCCTCTTATTTTAAATGTAGGAGCTGTATAGAAGTATTATGAATTGTCATATCATTACTTAACCGTATTGCATTTCCTGCAGCGCGCAGAGCTCACTAATTCTGTATAGAGAAGGAAATGTTTCTTTAGCCCCCTTGAAGTTTTAAAAAACCCCTTATGGTTCTAAGTGGAAGCTGAATATAAGAAATTGCTCTCTGAGAGGAACTTTTTGTCAACGCTTAGGAACCAGTGAATTGAATGGTTATAGATGAGGTTGGAATGTAGCCTTAATGGCAGGATATGCTGACACCGTACATTATTCTGCTATGAAGTGGGTTTATTTGTACAGACACAGTTAAAGCACCTCATGTGAGAAGGCGAGTGGGTGTCAGAGTAAATCCTGTGATTTGGTCTGAAGGTGTGACTACATCTTTTTTGGCAGTGCTTGACTATACATAACTCAAGCGTTCACTGTCTCCCGGACCTCAGACTGTGATTATCGCAAGCTTGGAAAACTGCATCTCTGTTTTCCACAGGGAACCACCACCCTGACAGGTACATCTGCACCAGCCCAGCAGATGACACACCTTCAAAGAGCCAAGGCTGACACGGGAGAGCGTGGCCGTGTCCCCTCCTGCTGGACAAGGGCTTGTGCCCTTACTCCCCACGGTTCCCCGGGCTCCTTGGCTGTGCCGGCTCTGCCGGGCTGCCCTGGGCAGATGGCGGATTTCCATAACGAGGGGCCGCGCTCTTGTGGCCGCAGTGCACGCCCGGCACAGCACAGCTGCAGCTAAGCACGTGAGAGCCGCATTCGTCTTCCCGCTGACGCCGGGTCTGACCTTTCGTGAGGAAAACTGGTGGTGTCACTTGGAGCAGATGGTGAACAGGAGCTTGGTAAAACATCTGTGGTGTCATTTTTAAGGAGTCCTGTCAGACTGTTTGAGGGCTGGAGCTGTGGAACCAGGATATCGCTGTTTCTCCCCATTCCAGAGGTGAGCTGCCACTAAGGGCAGCATGCACCTGACATGGGATGGAAAATGTGACTGTGCTTCCATGCAAGAAATTGCCAGCATTCCTTTTTGATGTCCTGAGCTAGGTGAAATACAGACTATCATCTTCCATAGTGTTGGACCTGGCCAAATTATCCAGCAAAAAATGTTCAAAGCACAGTGGTCATGAGGGGTCAGTTGGACACACTCAGGCAAGAGGCTGCAAGTGTGGATTACTCACTGACCATAGGACAGCTGCAAATGGAATTCTGGCAAACCCACACTTGTCAGCACTGCAGCCATTCGCAGAAGCCTTTTAAATCCATTGTGTTGCATCTAACTCAATATTTGGCAAAATCAGGGTGACTGAAGAATCAGTGTTGGTTCTTCTATTTCATCTCCCAGAGGTAGGAGGTGAAGATGTCTAAAGAGAAAATGGGCACCCTCTGTGGCAGGCTGGGGAGTCTGAGAATCACAGCTGAGCCATTGCTGTGAAAACTACTGTGCTAACCACTGCATCACCCATACCTGTCCAAGGACATTTCTGTGCACATGTGAGGTGGGTCCTGGCTGTGTCAAGGCTCACAAAAGTAAGTGGTGGTAAGGGCTGATTTAGACAGGTAATGGGACCTTTCTGTGCTCCAAAGGGAAGGTGATGGGAGAGATCATGGAAGCAGATTGCCCAGAGGAGCTGATTATACCCTGTCTCTGGATGTGTTCAAGGCCAGGTTGGATGGAGCCTGAGCAACCTGGGCTAGTGAAAGATGTTCTTGCCCATCACAGGGGGGTCAAAATGAGATGTTTTTTAAGGCTTCTTCCAATCCAAACCATTCTATGAAACTTTGAGCAACAAGAGTGACTGAGGGGAGTCACTCAGGGAGGGGAGTCACTCTTAGAAGGATCATGAGGAAAGGCTGAAACCAATGGGAAGTTTTCATCAGTGCAGAGTGTCTCATGTTGCTGGGATAAGCCAGGTGAGAGAACACAGTCTCTGTGCTCAATGTCCCTAGACACTGTGAATTACCAGGGCCCACATGGACTTAGATTTAGGGTGTTTGTGCTTCTGCTAGTGTTTTCTGAGCCTGCACTGATTTCCCAATTGTGTGATCTGGTTTGTGTGTTGTTTGCACCTGACATACAGTTCATGATGTGTCAAGCCTCTTTCAGGCAGCTGAGATGCTTCAGGTTATCACTTCTACCAACAATCCTACATCCTCCAGTATTTCCTGGTAACCTGACAGATTCCTGGAAATCTTGGCTTCCAAAACAAGAGTGCTTCTTCATTTTGTGTATGGTGAACCTGGCATGCTGGGGGTGCACATGAGATGAGCAATGCCTTACAGATGTAGGAGGCTTCCTGTGCACATGCAGTGAGTGCTGCTTTTTTTGTTGCAGATTTTAAGAATTATGCCATAGATGAGTGCCTGGAAGAGACCTGATTTCAACTTCAGAGAATACTTTGGGACTGAACTATCTCTATCTAAGGGAAGTGGTGACAGACAGTCTTGTCACCAGCAAGTGTCCTGACAGGGACAGTGTCAACAAGGGCAGGTATTCCTCCCAGCAAACCATGTGAGAGGCTGAGGAGGAGCCAACAAAAAGCATGAGGTGGTTATTATTCCTGTTAGCTCATTTATTTCTCAGTGTAACAACCCCATGTTTTCCAATGATATCTACACAGCACCTTTGTGTGTTTCCTTGTGGCAACAGAAAGTAACACAGGGATGTGCCCCTTTTCCCCTTCCCCTGGGCATAAAGGGAAACCAAAGTTGGCAAATAGGTCCTGGTTGCCTAAGAGATATTCCTTTCCTTCAGTGGCTCCCTGGGACTAGCCCGGGTCAAATATACACATGGCCGTAAAACTATGAATGAAAAGAAGTGAAACATGGTGACAGTAACTCAAACCCTGAATTGTTTCTGCGAAGAGTAGGATAAAGGATGACTGCCTGGTTTGGGTGCAGTATCAGCTATCTGCAGCAGTGGGAATGGGATTGCAATGGAGTTAGTTCACTGAGTGAATTGTGCATTCTGAGACCTGGGTGGATCCCCCCACTTATGGATAATGTGAGCATCCATGACAATTTATTCTCTTTGGAATGTCCAAGCACCACTCTCATAGTGAGAGCACCTTTCTCACACATTGATGGTGCTTCTGCTGCCTTCTTCAGTGGGGACTGGTTTGTGGTCTCCCAAGAAACAGCAACATGTGTCAAGGACTTTGCCTGTGCCCAAGTTCACACATCCCCAAGCCTGTACCCAAACTGCAGAATTCCCTTTGCAGTGTCCTCTGTCCCATATTTACTTCTCTCTTCTTTGTCTGGTGCCACTTGGCTTCTCCACAGTCATGGGATATCTGTCCCTTAAAACACTGAGCCTTAAAAACCTGCTGGAACAGTTAAAATACAGCACTGGAACACCCTGCTCAGCAGACTACCTGCTTTTGCCTGTTTTGCTCTTCATCACCAGTTCTTCTGTGTGCCTTTAGGAAAGAGCTGTTGGTGTCTTCAGCATTAACTCTGGCTGTTAAACCCCACCCTAACATTACTCAAATTAGCTTGACAAATTCCTGTCCTTAAGATGAGTTGGCCATAGCAGGGTCTGCCAGAGCACAAACCCAGCAGCAGCAGGCACTGCTGGGAGCTGCTGCAGCTCCAGGTGACGCAGGTACCCGATTCTATGGGCGATACTGGGCAGAGATCATTTTTGTTATCAAATACAAGGCGCCCAGGCTGACTGTTAAGTTTCATCTGATCACAAGGCAGGCTTTTATTAATCCCTTATCATTTTAGTGCTTTTGATTGAAATCTCTCTCTTTTTGTCTCCTCCCCCCTTTTCCTTGTAGGACATAAAAGACAATGGAAGGGGATAGGGCCAAACTGCTCTTCTGCAGACAAGAAGCCAATTGTCTAAAAACAACACACCATTCAAGACTACGGGAGACTGAGGACAGTGGCAGGAGCATGAATATACAAAAGTGCCTACTGTTAAGGCCACAGCTTTAAGTGTTTAAATTCAAATCACATTTCCATTTGAGGTTCAAATTTATGGCAAGAACATACACACAAGGGTTTCAGTGTTCTAAATAAATCTCATTTGACTTCTCAGGGTATTCCTCATGGCAGCACATCAGAGCTGAGTGCAAGGGAGACTTACTTTCCTTGCCGTATGAAGCAAAAATATTGTAGGTTATTTTGATTTGGTTTGGTTTGGGTTTGTGTGTAAATAAGGCAGCCTGTCATATCTAGGCTCTGGTTTTCTGATTGTGAGGTTAGTCTTTGGCTTGAAACACTATTGTTATTGGACCTTTGCCTTGAGCTGGAGAGCTCATATGTGTGGAGGAAGAGGAGGAACCGAGCTAAAAATAAAGTGGAACAAAACGCTGCTTATTGCCATGGAGTAGATAATGTTTTCCTAGATGTCTCAGCAGCCTGTCCTTGCAGGCGGTGTGGACTGGCACAGTCTGTGTTCATCACATGTGAGGTGTGATTATCTGGATCCCATATCGCCTTCCTCATATTTTGCTCTGTGCTCCATCTAATATTTTGCTCATGCTGGTCACAGCAACAGCAAGAGGAACAGCCTCCACTTTCCATTGCACATCAAGCAAGGAGCATTTGCATTGCAGATGTAAGAGACAGGTCAAGTTCCTTCGCTCCTTCGTGTCCCTCAGCATGACCCTGTAGTGTCTGCTCCTGCCACGTCCCTGAACTGATGGAAGATGCTGAGAGCTGCAGGGACTTCAGCACAAAATACCTGTGTGGCCACAGAACCTGGACCAAAAGGGAAACTCTCTGTCTCCCTTTGTGGAGAAGCACTGAAGGCAGGGAAGGAGGGACTTTTGCACCAAGGACCACAGCACTCTCGGTGACGGGACTTGCTACATGCAGGAGCTGAGCAGATCTTAGATTGCTTATAGGACCAATGAGAATATCTCCAATTACATCAGATGAGCTGCAAACTAGACAGGAGACAACTCCCATTAGTCAGGATTTAGAAGAAAGCTTCTGTTGGACTGGACATTCCCTCCTTGCCCACTTTCAGGCGTTGTGTACGTGACCCTAAACTCTCACTTATGAAACCCTGTTGGTGCTGGGTACTTGACTAAAAGCACAGGATTGACTCAGTGCACAAATTGCCTTGTTCAGTATAGATGCCAGAGAGGCAGGTAAAATATTCAGATGTTCAAATATTTTCCAGGAAAATCTCCCAGTTGAGGTTATCTTTGACCAGTACATCAGCATCCACCACCACACAGATAAACAGTTACCAAAGAAAGATCACAGAGGCCACATCATCCTCTGCCTGTCCAGCCATGCTCCTTTTGCACTGATAAAACATTCCTGCAGCCTTACAAGTTCGAAGAAATGGATAAAGGGTTTCTATCAGCAGTGTGGTTTTAGTCAGATTGTTGTGAATAGTTTATGCACAGTATCACCAGGTGCTCAGTTTCTGAAATACTGGTACAAGCAGAAAATCAATATTAAAGTTTGGGTTTAGTGTCTCAGTACTGAGGCATGGTGCATTTTTAGACATTTAGAAACCAATCCATAATAATATTTCTCTGTGTGAGTAAAACACAGAGCACTGGTGATGCCTCTGATGTCCCTTCCCAACACATACTGCCTGTTCTTAGTGCCCAGTGGCTGTCTCTTGAGGCTCAAACCAGGATATCTGCATGGAAAATTCCCAGGTCTGGCATTTGTTTGGTTATATTATTAGCACACTCTCTTTCTTCTTTTAGGGCAGCTAATTGAGAAGCTGCAGCAGAGTTGTCTTTTCTTGAATCCCCAAAACCACAGTGGTCCCTTTTCTTTTGCAGCAGTAATTGAGAACATGTAGTCAGATTGCCTCTGGGAGTGGTGAGTTATTAAAAATCAGGCACTTGAGTACTGGTTTTGTGAGCTGGAATGATGGTAAAGGGCAGACAGGCAAATCCCTTGTTCAGAAACCTCAGGCTGGGCATGACCTGTTGCCAAATGCAGCTGTGTGGTGCTTCAAGTGTCTTATTCTAAAGTCCTCTTCATGCCTAGGAAAGGGGCTTGTTCACCCAAACGGATGGATAATTTTCTTTTTGTCTGGGAAGTTGCTTTAGTAAAAGATGTAATCTCTTCTTGCAAACTTTCTCTCACTTAGTGGGAAAAATGCAACAGTAATTTTAGTGTTGTGGGGGTTGTAAAGTGCAGGAATTGTCCATCTGTATCCCAGTGCTGTGTCTGTGCCTTACCTCTCTAGGAAATGGGTGGTGAAAATAAAAGACCCTGAAGCACCCTCTACCATGACTTTTTCCAACAATTACAGCATTCTCTTTTTCTATTCCTAGTACATTTAGTGCCTCACAGATTACTAATGCTTAAACCATTTCCCTCCCCTTGGCTGCTGTGCATTTTATCCATGCTGGTTGCAGTAGGAGTGGAGTGGCCAGGTGGAGTTCCCATGTCAGCTCCATCCCTGCAGCCACTAGAAATTCAGGTTGTGCAGACAGTGTCATCATAGAATTATGGAATGTACTGAGCTGGAAGTGACCCATAATGACCATTGAATCCAACTCTGGCCCTGCACAGAACATCCCCCAAGAGTGGCTCCATGTGCCTGAAGGCATTGTCCAAATACTTGAACTCTGCCAGGCTTGGTTCTGTGACCTTGCCCTGGGGTGCCTGTTCCAGTGCCCAGCCACCCTCTGGGTGAAGAACCTTTTCCTGAGATCCAACCTAAACCAACCCTGACACAACTTCAGGCTGTTCCCTATGGTTCTGTCACTGGTCACCAGAGAGAAGAGATCACTGCCTGCCCCTCTGCTTCCCTTCATTAGGAATTTTTGTTTCCACATGGCCTGGGACAACTCTCCAAAGACTCATCTGGAGGCAGATAAGGATGTGGCTTGTGCCCCAGCCTTGCTCCCCCACTGCAGTCAGGTTGAAGTGACTCCCTCCTCCAACCCACCATTACAACAGAGCTGGGTTTTGGTTTGTCCTCACCTTGTCATTTGAGGGGTTTGGGAAAAAAAAAATAAAAGAAAGAAAACAGCAGCAAGGCAGCCTGGCAGTGCCATCTGTGCTGAACACTTTCCACCCCTCACCGGCTGGGATTTGCAATACAATCTGCAGCCAGCATCTGCTGGGGAAGCTTGTGAGCTCCAGCTTCAGTATTAAGGGGAGCAAATTACTATTGGAAGGAAAAATCCTATATCAAAAAAATTCTATATATAAAGCAGGGAGCAGAGTGTTATCTGGAAGCACATCCTGAACCTGAGTGGGCTGGACATGAAACATCCAAGGTGAACGGATGGAAGCTGGCAATGCTGCCTCTTTTTTGCCAGCTGCAGGTCTTGCATTGTCTCCTGAAAATACAAATACAGATCTCTCCAGCTCAAAGTCTCCTAGATTTGACTCTTGAAAAATAAAGGCAGCAGGCTTTGTTCGTCCCGTGAAGTAGCTCAGTGTCTTCATGGCACCTCTGGAGATACAGCATGGGTGAAGTTGGCTCTTTTATTTAAAATCTTCACCTTGCCATTAAGATTGTTATAAGTCTCAGTGCTAAATTAAGTGTTGTGCTACTCTTACTTCTGTATCCTCCAATGGCTGTTAAAAAAAATATGTTAGAATTCTCCTTGCTCACCATTCTCACATGGAATCAAATCCAGCTCGTTCCTCTGGTTTTATTACTGAGCACCACTACAGGAGGTGGTTAAAGGTTTTTTAACTGGCAGCTTCAGAAGTACCACTTTAATTGCACAAAATGTGTGATGGATATTGAGAACACTTTCAACTAGTTGTTTGCCTTGTTTGATTTGTGTGGCACCACTAATGTAATACCCTCTTTACAAATTACTTTAATTATGACCTCTCCTATGTTATGGAAACAGCATGGAGAGCTTTTTAAAAATGTAACAACCACACTTTCTCATGTCCCATACTTTGCAATATTCAAACCAATTATCACATCAGTAATAACATGAAAAACAGTTTCACCATTACAGTCCTTATTGAGGATACATGGCTGTAGTTGTTGAAAATACGCTATCTACGTCTACATACAACTTAGTGAGTGCCAAAAGACTTTACTTAAAAGAATCTTGTCTTTTTCAAGCAACCACAGTGTTACAAATAACCACAATGGTGATAAACAAGTGTACTTGCTTCTGTGGTTGTGGCTCAAATTGTGCTTTCAAGATGAATGTCTTAATATTATCAGATTGATACAGATTTTAAATCTGTATTGTTCTAAGTGTGAATAAGGTTTGCCTTCGCAGCTGGAAAAACATATTTAAAGCTGGGAATAAATTAATATGAATAAGAGGATGTGTGGGGGGCTGTTTAATACTGCTGGGAGCAGAAAGACTATGTTTTTTCAGTTAATTCAAACAGAATATTTACATCCACATCTTAAAATGTGGACCCAGGAGTGACTGAAGGCTGCTGTATAAATGTTTTTATTGGTAGGATTTTGTCAGCAAAGATTAAAGTAGAGACAGCACCTGTAATGGTAAAATTGGCCTTCTTCTTAGAGAGATAAAAATCCCCCAAACAATGTGATTAATACAGAAAAAGATTCTTTTGATGCTGTTGGTTCTGCATGTGCTGGTGGCTTATTTTGCCACTGTTGCTTCAACAGTGGGAGAGCATTTTTCTTGTCCTCATGGTTCCACATTTGGTTTCAAAGTGTTGTTTTGGCCATTGATGTAAGCCTTCACCTGAGCAGCCTGGAGGTGGCTGTGTAGAGTACGTGTATGGTCACATAACTTAGAGTAAAAGATGTCTGCCTGAATCTGCAACATTATTTCATATGCAGTAAAGCATTAGGCCTTGTTTTAGTTACAAAACCTACTGAAACACTGCTACAGAGGTGTTTCAGGAGCCCTGCTGGCTTCCCTTGTTCTTCATAAAGATGCTAAACAACCTTCTGCTGTGTTTTGGTTTAATTCTCAGGGGAAAGGTTTACCCTTTTGTTTCTTTTTAGCTCACTAAGTGCTGACAGCCGGCACAACATTGTGCAAGACACGGGAAAAGGGAAAAGAGAGCAGGGAAAGCTCTGAATATAGAGGATATACGCACCAAGGTAACCAGAAAACAACTCTTAAGTAGCAAAATCATGGGACTTGCATTAGCCTGATGTTTTGTGGATAAATAAAATGAAGCTAATTTACACTGATGACTTAATTGCATTTTTGTGGTGTCCAACTGCAAAGTTCCCACCTGCCATCAAGTTCAGCATCTTGGATTTGTACATGTGACATCCCCTGGAGAGAGAGGCTCGGATAAGGCACAGCAAGGTCAGCCTTGTTTCTCTCTGTGAGCTGCCAGCCTGTTCCCCAGCACTGTCAGTGGTGCTGGCGAGGCTGTGGTGGGTGGCTCAGGGGTGCTGAAAGCTGGCCCCATGCACGTCGATAGTGTTGATGTTACGCCTGGTTTGTCACACGCAAGTGACTCTACCCTGCCCATCCCTCCACCAAAACAGTCTCTTAGAGTGACATTCCAGGGCTCTTTTACAGACCCCTTCATCCGTGGAAGGAGTAAGCAAAGGAAGCTGGGAGACAGATGTGCAGCTGATGCAAACACAAATCCTCCTAAATGAGCTCAGTGGAGCTGAACCAGTTCCATTAGTAGAAGAAGTTTCCCTTTTTTCCCTGGTCAAAAATGGTGACCTGCAGCCTGGTTCACCTATACCCAGCCTGAGTGCTGTCATTTGCTCTCAGGAACATGTTTCCTGTATTTTCAGAAAGGGACAGTAAAGGCCCAAGGGAGGAACTGAGAGCACAGTGCTGGAGCACCAAAGACAGTGCTGTTGATTAACCACCTTGGTAGCTGCTGGGTTTCTCCTTGGGCAGCTCAGTTTGGCAGAGTGTGAGGCACCGACCTGGTGTCCTTCTGTATGGCAAGGATGCATTGTATCAGCCAGTAAAAGCCTGGATATGTGTAATCCTTTACTGCTTGCCCACCCTCTCCTTAGCAGACATTTTGCTTTTTTATTTTAAGGGGTAATAAATAAATAAATTTATATTTTTACATAATCGGCAACAACAAAGCTTTAGGGACTTCCTGAGAATCTGAAAATCTGATTGCAAAACAAGTGAAAAGACATCTCCAGCAGTTAAAACTCAGGGTTGTGCTTTGAACTTTCGTCACATTTTTTAAACAGTCATCAGCTGTGATTGCATCCAGTTTGAGATCATTGCCATAATTAATTTTAATTAAAGTATACTTAACTTAAACCTTGTGAAGGTTTCTTTCATGTCCTTGTATAGCACTGATATTCACATATGATAGGACATCACTCACATGCAATTTTGCAGCTCAGTGTTGACTCACACAGCACCTGCCAGCTTAGACATGCTTTGAAAATTCAAAATATGCTCCTGCAAGCAGGTTGTAGTGAATGCCAATACAATGATTACATAAACAGAGAAATCTACTGTCATGCATAAATGCAATTTTGTAAATACCACATCACACGTGTCCTTGCATGTGCTGATAGGTTTTTATGGCATACAGGGGATTGATTTTGCTGTGCCCTCATCAATCTATTCCATGTGATGATCTCAGTTTGAGGTGATGATGCACCGCGGACAGGGATTTGATCCACGCTTCCAAAATCTCTGTAACTCTGGTTGTTTGACTGGCAAATTAACCTCCTGCTCCCCCAAACTGGAGCCAGCCCCAGCCACTGTGTTTTTCACTTTTGGGAAGCTGTGAAAAACAATGAGTGTGGCTACAATTGACATGAGAGTGTGAAACAATTGGTATGGATATAAAAATGTTCCTGGAAGAACAGGAGAGGCCATCTTAATACCTAATTGGCTTTATTCTCACTATACATTCCTTTGGCAACTGCCCGCAGGGTTGAAGCAGCTGATATTATTCCCTTCAGACCTCATATAAAGAGATTCTGACACAGAAATCAGAAAACCAGCAAGTATATAAAGGTATGATACTATCCATTAGCTTATGAAAATATCATTTTAGTAGAAAATTAAGCAGAACTATTTCTTTCATATATTTGAAACAAATATATGGAGAAAGTAAATTATTTACCATACAAATCTCCAGGTAAGAAAGTCCCCATGTTTAGGTAAGGCTGGAAATAGTATTAATTGAAAAAATGTTGATTGAAAATTGCTTGTCTTCCTGAAATTTACTGCCACCTTGAATTAGTATTCCTCATGGTAAGTGCTTGTCAAGCACATGGCCAATAAATAACACGGGTGGTGTAAACACAGCTATGTGATCTGGAAGTTAAAAAAGGTTTGCTAATGCCTTTGGGGGGTCTTCCTGTTTCCCAGATGCAGAGTTTTCCGGCCCAGAGCACTCTCAGATATCTGTACGAACCCATGTTGGCTCAGCCAACAGTTCACCTCTGTTCTGCAGATTTTAGCCACAGGAATGGTTTCCAGTTCCGCTTCCCTATTGCCTCCCGTTCTCAAAGGGGAGCGGGTGTGATCAGGAATACCCAGAGTTACTATTGTTATTGCTAAATCAAATGAGAATAAAGTTGAAAAAGCTCTTGAATGGCCTCCTGGAAGCCAGTGTTTAACTCCTGGTGTTGGGATGAAAAACACAGGTTTTTCTATACCCCGGAGGCATCCAACACTAGTCTGCATCAGAACTGCTGAACAGACTGGACTTTGAGATTGAGCCAGGAGGTCAATTTCTACTTTCCTGTCACAGCCCCCTTCCTCTTGAAGGTGGGAAACAAGCCAAAACCCCCTAAAGCAGTGTGTCTGGCCTTTGCTGCTGGCTGCCAGGGCCCCGAGTGTGCCTGTTGCCTGGCTCCTGAGATCCCCATGCATCCCATTTCCCACCCTTGGCTGCTCTCATGTGCCTGCTGGATGCCTCCCTCTGGTCATGGACCCAGTGCTAGGTCACCTCACGTGCCACCAAGCTGCTGCCTGGCATGGCCACCTGCCTCCATCTCTTGGGCAATCCACCCATCCATCCATCCTAGCTCCCCTCTGTTAAAGGGCAGAATTTTTTTCTGGGCCAGAGTAATTTATTGTCAGTATGCTTGGGGAGCTGGCCAGCCTTTGTAACACAGAGATGGTCTTTATGAGGAGAGATGTTGGAATTTTGTACACGGAAAGCAAGGAAAGTAGGGAGGTAAACAAGTAAACCAGTCAAGGACAGGTAAGTCAGGACAAAAGGAGGTGGTGCTCCATGGAAGCAGAGGTGGAGCTTAGGACCTCAGGAAGTCTTTTCCAAAGGGTGGTGTTTGGGTGGTGTGTTCATGAGTTCAAAGGGAAGATGGCAAAGTGCCTGGAGGAGAGGCCCTTTGATTACTGAATGAATGACAAAGTTCAGCAGGCTCCAGAAGCCCCCGAGCTGAACATAAGGAGAGGCTGGGAGAATATTAGGGACAGAAAGGTCATGTTACACTTGTGCTGCTCCTGCCCTCCCCTCACTGTCCACCCCTGGCGATAGCTAGGCAGGGTCCTTGTGTGGAGTGACAGTGGCCACCTTGTCACTCATCAGTAGCTTTCAGGAACAAAAACAGCCTCTGAATGATGGTTCACAGAGATCACCTCTTGCTGAGGTCCTGCCTCTGCAGAGGACAAATTATTGCATTTCCATAATTAATGATTTAGTCTTCAGAACAGGAGGGTTTGGGGCAACACTGCTGCCTTCTTGTGTGGATCCTTGGCAACATGAACTGTTTTTTTTGATGATTGATTTGGATGGATTATCCTATTGGTATCTCAAACCTGTGCATACAGGAACAGTGAATAACACCAAAAATAAGTTTTAACATTATTTGACTGACTTTTTTTCTTGAACTTTAGGTAAATTCATCATCTTAAGTAAGTAGATGTGATCTTTCAAAGTTAACAGAGCAAAATTGCTTATTGCTGATGAATGTAGTTATAGAGCTGTGACCAAAGTTCTACATGAAAGCCTAGCCCTAAGACATTGTAATTTTCCTCATGTGCAATGTTTCTCTACCTTAGAAGTTATGCAATATAAACTTGGTTTGTCTAACTGACCTTTCATGAGTTCATAGAATAATCAAATGAACTCTCAAGTAAGTAGTAGCAGTTTCTATGTTTCATTCTGATCCACTGAAGCTCCAAATTCCAAGCTGCAGTAAAGAGGAAAATCAACAGCATGGTTTCATACTGGCTCAGACATGCCAGTGGAATAACTAATTTGTTCCTCTTGATGATCTTCTTCCATGTTTCCAAGTCAAAACTGATTTGAGCAAGACATCAGTTCAGAGAGAATTAAATGCAGTTTTGTTCTCTGTGATAATTTAAAAAACTTGTTTTTCTCTCCGTCTCCTGAGTTTGTCTGATGTTTTTCTCTCAGAGAAAGGGGTCAGTGCCAGAACGGATGTTCAAACAACATAACATAAAACGTTAACGACGATTTGCATTTTATTTTGTTTCTCGTCATGTTTCTCCTCAGGTTCTCATCTCCCCACTGACTCTCTCAGGATGAGTGTGTGCTTTCCACGTGGGTTGGAGGCTTTCCTCCACACCAGGTTTTGGCCAAGGCACCTGCAATGTCTGGAGGCCTTGGGCTCTCTCAAGAAAGGGAAACAATGCAATTCTGTTAATGCAACATCCTTTATGGGTAGATTAAACAAAAATATATGGATCCTCAGCTATGGCAGAGGCTACACCCATGCAGATGCCAGAATGAATGAGTCCACTGGACAGCTGTAATCAAGTCAAGGCAGTAATCCCTGCCAGCTGTTGCACAGATGTGCACATCAGAAGCATTTATAGTTTGGGAAGGCACCATCTAACAAAGTCCTCCTCTCTTTGTCCACAGCACAACCCCTTCAGTGGGCTGTAGTATCAAGGCCTGCTGATTTCTAAATAACTCTCCAAATTATTTGAATCTAAAGATTTCTGGTGATAAAGTGTAATGGTCTATGGAAGTAAATAGCTGATGCACACCTCAGAGCCTGATTTTGATCTAAGTTACCCTGTCCAAGTTACGTTCCTGTAAATCAGGAGTGGCTTTCAGAAGAGAGATACAACAGAGAAATGAGGCAGGAAACAATGCTCTCTGAACAGGCAGAGTTTGCAGGTTTGCCAACAGGATTGCCAGCAAGTGCAGGTGCTCTGCAGAGTGGGTGGCTGCTTCTCTGCAGATGAGTTACAATGGGTTTTATAGCAACTGCTCCAGTCCCAGAGGAGAAGTCTTCTAGAAAATTCTCCAGGAACTATCTTCAGGACCACAATCTTAGGTTGACTGTGAGAAAAGGTGCTGGACCCTGAACTCTGGTCCCTTCTGTCTCCTTGGAAGGGGCAGGGAAAGCCCCTCCTGTTGCATTGGCAGAGGCAGTCCCTATCAAATATGAGAACTAGGTGTGCAGAAGGTGCTTTTAACTTTGTGCACTCAACTGGAGATGCTCTCACAGACTCCAGAAAGGAAAAAATTTGCTCTGAGGCAAATTCTGTCATCCTAAACCAAGCAAGATGCCCAGGAAAATCCAGTAAAATTTACTCAAATGAAGATTACTGTGCTTGAGCCCAGTAATTTGTCACACTCTTCTTCACCTTGTTGAAACCCCAGATATTCTAAGCTGAACACAGCCCATTCTTTTGCGGAACTCCATGCACACCTATAACAAAGTGGATTTATACTGAATATTTCGTATAATCTTACGGTTAAATTTTATATATATGTATATACAGTTAAATTATGTGTATACAAAATACACATATATTCACACATATAAAAAGATACATATACACACACATATATACAATAATATCAGCTTCAAAAGACAAATAAAATGTAGAAGGGAGAATACAACCAGTACCTCAGTGTTTCTGAAAGCCTTTTTATGAGGGTAACCCTAAATAAGTTAAACAGTTCAGTTCAGGAACACCAGCTTGGATATTTTCAGGAGCATATGGAGAAAATTCCTTGCAATGATTACAGAGCTGTAAACTGCTGCTGAGTGCTAACCAATGCTACATCCAAATGTGGAAATTGCTTGTTAAGTGTAATGTTCAGTGATAAGTGTTTTGATTACAGCCATTTTAGGGAAATCTGATATATGGCAGAAGCGAGATCAAAGGAATCTTAATTCCACCTTGGATCATCTCAAGCCTTGGGAGTGGCAGAAGATAGAGAAAACTTTTCTGTCCTGGACAGCTTTAAGTTTCAGACAGTTTTGAATTATTTGGGTTTTCACAGGTGAAAGAAAGATCAGGACATCACGGCTGTTACAGCCATCAAAGTCAGAGTGCAGAACCACCCCACCGGCAGCCGCAGGAACGGAAGACACACTGCCAGCTCTCCAAAACTCATCAGGCAGGTTCATTGGCCTAAACCTAACCTTGCACTGGAAAAAGAAAAGGAAATCCTGGTCATAAACCCACAATGTTTTCCCAAGGATGTAGGAGCAATATTTGTCATGAAACTATTTTTTTCTGAAGACATTGGAAATAAGATGCGGAGAAATGCCTTCTGGTGAGGGGCTCCATAGCTCAGAGATCAAACTCACTGGGACTGTGGTGTTGGGTCTTCCTCCCCAGCATCAACTCCATGAGAAGTGGCCCCTTAAAACTGGCTCTGCTTACAGGTTGTGCCTTGGAGGACTATGTCTCTTCCCACCCTGTTCTCTTACTTTGGGTTTGGGATTGGGAGTCCCTCATCAGGCATATCCAATCCATATCAGATTCATTTGCATCTGAGCTCTATTTTTTTTTTTTTTGCCTTTGATCTCTGATTCAATTCTCTTCTTTTTTTCCCCTGACAGATTCATATGAGGGCAAAACACTTAATTTTTTGAAAGTACAAATGGAAAGTAAGTAACACAATGTGGGGAATATACACTGCTAATTCCTGACATTTTAATGAACCCTGTGGTCTCATTCCAGCACTGAGCACCTCTGGTCAAAGAAACCCCCTTGGGGCAATGACAGGCTCATAGATGAATCTCAGACAGCATTTTTGTGGATTTTCTCCTTTTGTTGCATATTCAACATAGATTTGTGCTTGGTGAACAAAACAAAGGATTTAAGGACTTTTAACTGGACACCAAAATTTTGTTTGTCCCAAAAGAGAGCCAACAATAATAACCTGGGGAAGGAGAGGCAGGATGACTATTCTTTGGTTCCTGACTAAAACCAGCCTCAGATGGGGATCAGGACGTTTTCTAGACATACATGTGCAGACACATGATTTTGCACAGAATTGCTTTTTGGCCTTCCAACATTCAGCCCATCCTCTATTTTATCTGCTTTTTATCATTTGTAAATTCCCATTCACAAACAGAAATGTCCCTGGGGAGCGTCCATCATCCGCTTGCAGCTGGATGCCATGGTGATATGAGTGTGAGAGGTGCTGTGCTGCATGTCCCCGTGCTGAGAGGGACCTGCCAGCCCTGGCTGGGCTGTGGCAGCTGACAAAGACACCCAGCTGAAGGGCTGGAGGTGCCACTCAAGCATCTCAAGGGCCATTTCCCAGCAGGATGTGTCAGCCTCTGTAGAGGTCTACACCCCCAGTCGTTATTGGCACAACTACCTCAGATACCTGGCAGATCCATGATCCACAGGCCTAATGTTGGCAACCCAGCTGTTGGCAATTTAATGGTGAAGTGGATTAAAACCTTGATAATCCATGAGTGATTGTATTGAGTGGGTATTGTGAATGTGCCTAAAAGGACTGGCTTGCAGAGAAAAGGCTTCCTACACTTCCAGGACCATAAGTGGCATATGGTTTGCTGGCTGCAGTAAGTACATGAATATATAAACCAAACAAAATGCTGCATGATCATTATGCTGCCCTTAATCAACTGGAAGGCACCTTCCTGAATGCCACAGAGAAATGCACCAGCTGCTGTTGAATAGGCTTTCTTCCCTCCAAATAAGACCATAACTAACAGGACATCTGAGTCCAGACTGTTTTCCAACACCTCATCCATCTCCTGCTCTGACTCTTGAGATTACACCCAGCATCAGTGCACTGAAGAGGACAAATTTTATACCATAGCCAGGAGTTTCAACACAGTTGATCCTTCCGCCCAGCACATCCTGCCCAGGCAACGAAAGAATGAAATAGTATTTTTTGTCCACAGAATAAAGAAGCTATTTCAATCACTCTTCTCTCCCATGCCTTTTATACTCTGAGTGATTGCAATGTCACAGATCTTTATCTATTTTGTATGCCTTCATTCCATTTCTCCAAGTCAGCCCCTCAGAAACAGCCAGCAAGAGCCTTACCAGCCCCCAGCATGTGGGGATAAGAGTTTCAGTGTTCATCCCCTGAGAAAGAATGTTTAACAGAAATGTGGTTTCGACTGTCAGAGACCATGCAGCAACCAGACACAAGGTCCTTGACCATTATCTTTTTAACATTTCCAGATAGGGAGCCTGTCTGAAACCATTGACTGCAACAGGCTGTGACTTTTCACTTCATGATGGAATATCATCCCTGTGAGAGTGAATTTCTTAGCTTGCTGGAACTGGTAGCTTGTACTGTCTGAGTCAACACTTCGATACTAGTGATGGCATAACTCTATAGCAATCTCTTGACATAAAAGCTTTGGTTGTGGATTAAGCCCAGATGGACATTAAGCCACTCTCACACAGCTGCTCTCTCAACCCCTTTCTCTCCCCCTTCCCCACCCCAGTGGAATGGGGAGGAGAATCAAAATAAACCTTGTAGGTTAGAGAGATAGAGAACAGTTTAATAGAGAGGTAGGAACAGTTTAATAATGGAAAATAAAGTAAAAGTCAGTAATTACGGCAAATAATAATGATAATTAAAAGGGAAAAAACAAGTGATGTGCAACACAATTGCTCCCCACCTGCTGACAGATGCCAGATCCCTCCTTCCTGATCATTCCCCCTTCCAGGTATATATACTGGTTTATATACTGGGCATAAGTTCTATAGTGTGGTCATTTCAGGTCACCTGTCCCAGCTATGGTCCCTTTCAGGTTTTTTTGGGTACCTCCTTACTGGCAGAATGTGAGATAAGCAAAAAGTCCTTGACTTAGGAGAAACATGAGTTAGCAAAACCCAAGACCCAGAGTGCTTTCAACACCATTCTTATTCCAAATCCAAAACGTAGCACAACAGCTACTGAGAAGAAATTAACTCTGTCCTAGCTGAAACCATTGCAGAAAGTGCCCAGGAAGACACAAGGAGTTGGTGGGCTGATCATTGCCTTGCTTTGTCCCCTGCCAGGTACTCCTCGGTTTGTAAGTGCCATGTGCAAAGGGGATGTTCAGAGCATGTCCCAAACCAGCCCTGGAAAGCTTGTGCATTCCTCTTGCTGAACATGAGGATGGTATCACCTGTAACACGAGTCCAAAAACATCCAACAGCCCAGATCTTCTGTGCTGTTCCTAATTCGGCCAAAACACATCCTGATGGCAGGATGAAAGCAAATCTCTCTGGGGATTATTTCAGAGATGCTGAACCCCAGCCCACCCACTGTAGAATGATGAGTTGCTGTTCCCCTCCCAGTCCCCCCTCGTATGAACTCGTCTGTATTAGAGGAGATTATAATAACCAGCTGCCTCAGTTGGTGTTTCAAAGCTAAGCACTTGTAAATGCTTGAAGATATTTGTATTAAAGATAGGCTAAGCAAAAGCTGGTATGAGAAATAAAGCTTATAACATGCAGAAAGATTGGGAGGTAGCTTTCAGGCTTTTCATTGGGCTTTAAATCATACCTTTTCTTTTGAATAATAATGTAAAACCATAAAACTTTGTTACTGAGAGGCATCATAATAAGTATTTTGTATTGAAATCAAAATAGTTTCTTTTAAAAGTACTCAAGCTCTCTTCAAGCTACCAAGTCCTTAGTCAGATATTTAACCTCAAATCAGAATTTGAATTACTGCCATTTGTCTTAAAATTTTAAGCATCAGCATAAAAATGAACTACAAATAAATTCATTTCAAGTACTGCCAAATACAAGTTGAAAGCCAATTGTTAAACAAGCAACTAGTCTCCTAATCACAACAAAAAGAGAGTGCCATAACACAAGGCGAAAATAAGCAGAAAGCAAACAGAACACACCATTGATTGAGTTCTTCATTATCTAGGATAGCTTTTAATGGAGGAACCTGCCTGTGTGTCACTGCTCTTATCTCTCCAAAGGCAGTATGCACATACTGTAAAAATCAGTCTCTTCATTTTCTGCTTGAAAAGATCATTGTGAAAAAAAGTGTCAGGGAGTGTAGGTCATGCTGATTTATTGGCAATTAAACCTGCAGGATTTCTGCACTCTTTTCAAAACAAAGTATCTCTGGGTAATTCAGCCTGGCACATAACATAGTGGGCTAGATACTAAAAGGCATGAATCTTTTTGTTTGTGCACAACAAAAACAATTGACTTGGTCTTATTTAGGGTAATTGCTACTATTTTCTGTAAGAGAGGGAGGTAAGTTACCTCTCAACAATGCATGATTCTTTCCTATAGTGAAGATGCTGATTTTATTTCTCATCTTTTGTTGAGGATAGCAAGTCTACAGAAAAACTTCTGCTTAATAGTAAATAGATGACAATACTAAATATATGACATCTTGCAAAGGTAGACCACATTTGCTTTGCTACATGATTGTTTTGTTCATTCTTGAGTAAGTTTTTCTGCACAAGCTTTCAAATGAGATTGCATCTTGTCTGGTCTCCTTGTGCATATTTTCCAGCTGTGTTATTTAGAAGATTAAAAAAAAAAAAAGTCACCCTCAAGTTACACAGCTAAACTGGAAAAAATATTCACTATTGTGTTTTTTGCAGAACCATCTCATGCAGGTTTAGGCTTACATCATTTACTGAGCTAGTGTAAGCTATATCACACAAACAGGTGCAATTAGGATTGATATTCCCACTCAAAGTGTTTCCCAGAGTAGCAATATTCTCAGATTCTTTCTGACAAAGGAAAGGTAAGTTCTTAGGTAACTCTGCAAACATTTTTGGAGATTCAATATTGAAAAGTCCTAATGTTTTGATGGTAATTCAATACATTTAATTCAGTTCTTAGACATGTGACATGGGAGGAACACTGCAACCAACACTGCACATTTTTCCAATCAGTGGTTATATGGTTGGGAAATCATCTAATTAGTTTTAACAGGTAACATTACCCCTACGACTTCCTTTATAGCTTACCTGCTTGTCTGAGGTCTGGATCTACACTGGTGAGATGTTCATAGAAAGGTGGGTCTCAGCAGATGTCAACAGACCCTCAGTCCTAAGAGGAACTGCTAAGGGAAAAGGAAAAAGCTGAGGGCATATTCAGTCCCTAAAATGAGTGACTGTATATGGCTACAACGAGAACAAGAACAAGAACTTCAGCACTGACTCCCATTCAGGACATAGAGTTGAGAGAGAGCAAACATGGCAGGCAGCAAGGTGGTGGTAGAAGAAATGCTATTAACCACAAACTGCACAATGTCCCTCATGGCTTTGCCTAGGGCGAGGGAAGAGATCAAATAAACTAGGCTGGTGGTAGGACACAGAAAAGCAGGAGACATTGCCAGATAGAAACCACAAGCAGAAAGTCACGGTGTTGGAGCTGAATAGGCAGACACACCAACCTGGACTAATAGGAAGTCCCTTTGAAGTTATTACTTCAAATGGGGCTGTCAATGTAAATCAGAGATGCCACTTGTAACAAGAATTCCTAGAAGAAGCAGGTGTCCAACCAGGGCTGGGCCAGCATTTCTCTCACAGCATTGCTGGGCAGAAAGAAAAGTTAGCCAGAGCTGTGAACAACAGCCTGGTTTGCTCCCATGGAAGAGACAATGCTATTCCTGGATGGATTAACCTGTTAGCTCTTATGCCAGATTTTTACAGGGTGATACACCAGGTGTAGGTCACCAGGATCAAGGGCTTCTGGTTTCATGAGAAGTGCTGAGACTCTATGAAGCCTGGCTGACTGTTCACACGTGTGGCAGAAATCCTGGCACAGTAATGGGGTAACAGCTGGCTCACACCCCCATGGCACTCCACCTCTGGCACCCGCCCCTCTACTTTGCAGCACTTCCCTTCTTGCCCTTCCCTGCTCTCCACACTCTTGGGTGAAACCTAGGAGCAATGAACATGCACTGAGCTTCAGATGACAGCTCCAGCAAGGAGGTGCTTTCATGGTGCTGGGTGGCACAGGTCAGCTGATGCATCTCTTGGAGGAACCCCACTGTGCCCTCTCCTCTCAGGAGAAGGAAATTTCAGCAACCAGGAGGCAGGTGTTATCTTCCCAGTGGGTTGTCCTCCACATAACGGATTTGGATGACTGTGTTCTGTGAAGGCTGAGAGTCTTCTCCCAAGATGCCCTTCTCCATCCATATCTTGCATTGAAATAAGAGTGGAGATCTGAGGATATTGACCCTGATATGGGAGAGGTGGAAGGCCTGATCTTCTGCCCATAGCAGAAAACAACCCAAACAACAAAAATGCTTCATGTTTTTCTGAGTTTTTTTGGGGGTTTTTTTGCATTCAATCACCCATGGTGATGGCAAGACACCCGGAACCATGGCTGTGCCCTGAAGGGAAGAGGACAGCCAGCCTCTGGTAGAAACCACGCAGGAGGCAGGAAGGAGGGCTGCAGTGATGACAGCTGTCTTGGCAAAGCAAGCACGGCTGTCCTTCAGTGGGCAGGACATTCAAGGATAGCCTGGAGCTGGGCCAGGAGGCACCAGCAGCCTCTTGGCTGAGTCTGTCTTGGCTTAAAGCAGGAGGTGACAAGGAGAGCACCTCCTGCCACCTCCTCAGCACCTGCCTCGACCTCTGCAGCCCATCTTGGGCCTGCAGGAGGTGCTGCATGGACATCCTGGGGAGCTGGTGAGACCCACACGGACCACCATGACCAATGTCTGTCCCACCTATTTTAGAGGTCTGTGTTAGAAAATAGCACCATGTTCTTGTCATATTTATTGGATGAGTTCTGCGTTGCATGGTTGCTGTTTTGTTGTAGGTTTCCCTCTGTAGCTCTGAGTAGAAAACAAAGATGGCACATGAGGGAGAGCAAGGCAGCATGTGGGCTCAGACTGCCAGCAGGCACAGGCCTTCATCATGGGACAGGGGACATTGCAGGAAAAAATGACTTCATGCCTTCAGGCTGAAATGTAGGAGCAAGCAGCTCTCAGGGATTCTGCACAAAACACCTTGGCAGGGCATCCTCCATGCTGCAGCTCTCCAGCTTCTTGGAGGTGATCTAATGCACGGCAGGATGACACTGGTGGCCTTGGGTCTGTCTGACGCCATCCACCACCTGCTCCCTCTTGCTCTCACTAATTACATGCAGAATTCAGCAGAAAACGGATCATGGTGGGGAAGCAGGGATCAAATGTGGTGTGGACACTGAGAAGAGACAAACAAAGTTCCCTTGATCATCTGGTCACTGCCTGAGCACTAAGTGAGGCATCCTGATGCTGACTGAGGTTGCCAGTCAGGAATCAGTACAGGCAGGGACAAACATCAGGAGAGCTGTGAGTGTAGCCCTGATGATCCAAAAATTCTCTGCACCCCACTAGGCCAGGCCAGCTACCATTCCTCTAACCCTATAAAGACAAGCTGTTGCAGTGCTGCAACTGTATGTGCAAGGCTGGGAGCTTAGCTCTGCATACTGAGCCTTATGGAGATGAGAAGGACACGAGGCAGAAGGTTTAAGCCTCTCTAAGAGGCTGGACTTTCTTTTGTCCCCTGTCCTAGATGCACTGCTGCAGTCATCAGTGAGTTCACAGGCTGCCAAAGAGTGAAGGTGACTGTGGCTGGACCTGGAAATAAGGGGGCGATGCAGAAGGTGCTCCAGAAAACCCTAAATCTTGGTTACTGTTTTTATTGATGAAAAATTGGTAGATTTGGAAAAATTTAGTATGGTTTAAAGCCAAAAAGGTCTAGCATGGGTATGTCCAGGAGTAGAGAGGGCTGAGAAAGTTAAAGGTGACAATGTTTTTCAGGAGGTATAGAAACACCTTATTTTTTCTTTTTGAAGTGTTGCGCTACAAGTTGGTTTAAATAAAATGCCGGTTCAAAGGCCAATTTTATTTTTGTTTCTTTGAGGGGGTGTTGGCTTCAGGGAACTTACAGCTTTTATCTTTTTAATTCTCATTTGGTTTTGTGGTGTTTTTTTCTACTAAACTCTAACAGAACCTGCGTACTGAACTCAGATTGCATTTTTAAGGGGTAAGTGGAAAGAACCTGCCAGCAGACACACTTTAAAGGCCAGGGTGTAAATGCAATCAAAGGCTGAGAATAGACACCACCTTTGGTAGCCCAAACTGAACCTTCCACATAATAAATGGAAGCTAGAGGGATCCTGGATTCAAACGTCTCTCTTTCAGGTTGCCGCCTAGCAGGGCAAAAGTCAGAGCAACACACCCTAATCCCAATGGGGAAACAGTGCTCACTCTGCTGGGCCCTGCTCCTCCCTCTGCCAAGGCAGCTGAGGTGTGGAGGCACACAAGGCATGCTGATGTGCACTTTCAGAGGGATAGGAATTTAGGCAAAAGAGCCTCTTACCGGCGAAGCGTTGCTGGTACCAGCAGTGTTAGGTCTATTTTTAATGATTTGGGAATGGAGGATGCTTTCAGCAATACATAATTAATACAAGTGCACTTTTGTTGTCTGCCGAGGGGGTAGGAAGGTCCTGGCTAACTTCTGAGGCTCTAAAAGGAAAATGTTGAATGGATCATAACACATTCAATCAGTGGAAATTAGGTAGGAGCTAAATGAAAGTTGATGTGAATAATTTATTCTGATCAGAACTCTGTGGTTGGGCTCTGTATCTGAAGCTTTTTGGTGCAGCTTTATGCTTTATGGTGGAGCAGAAGGAGCCCCCTTGTCACTGGATTTGATCCTCTGCCCTTGGGAGAATATTCCGCCTGCTAACTCTGAGCCTGATATATCCTTACTCTTAAAAAACCCAAGAGGTTGCTGTGAAACAGTTTCAAAAAAGAAACAACCCAACCACTGGTTCCTTCTAAGGTGGAGTGGGGAAATTTCCTTGAAAGGCATTCCCATCGTTCCTTAGAAATAATTCTACCACAAGTCATCACGAGGCAGGCTTCAGCTGTATCCTTCAGAAGGTAAGATCAGCTCTGAAACTAGACTTCTTCCTGCAGGCGACTTCCCGAGGTCCTCTTTATGCTGTTTTAAGTGCTGCCAGTGCGCGCAGGGCTGTCCAACCTCGCTGAGCAAACAGCAGAGTTCTTGCCCTGGAAAGCCTAAAGCACAAGCGGACGACAATGCGCTACAAGGCAGGGCAAGCACGGCGGCAGTGGCTTCATTTTTGTCAAGAGGATTTAAAAAAAAAAAAAAAGTGTGTATATATATATATATATTTATATATAAAGAAGGTGAGGAAAGGGAAGTGAAACTAAAAGGAGGGTTTATGCATTTCTATCTTAATTTTTTTTTTAATTTAGAAAGTGTGGTATTTCTTGAGGGGAAAGGGGAACTTTTCCGAGGCGGCGCAGATGCCCGGGGAGGGACGCGGAGGCCCGGAGCCGCTCACGACCCGCACGGCTCCGGCGGGCGCGGGGCGGCGGCGGTGCCAGAGGCGGTGCCGGGGCGGGAGCGAGGGAAGGCGGCCGGGAAGGAGGCGGCGGCGGGGGGCCGTGCTTGCTCGCGGTTGCCATGGGGAGCGGGAGGGCGGTGCCGCCGCCGCTGCGCAGGGAGCAGCTGCTCCCTGACACATCCCCCGCTGCCATATTGTGTCCGCCGCCGGCCGCGCGGCTTCATGACCGCGGTGAGTGCCGCCCGCGCCCGCCGCCCCCGCGCCCCCACGCCGGCTTGGGCCGCTCCCGCGCCTTGTTTTGGTTTAGCTTTCGGCTTTTTCGTGGGTTTGGGGGGTGAGTTTTTTTTGTTTCCGACGCTCCGCGAGGGTTCCGTGGGGGAAGGGGGAAAGCGCGGGGAGCGTGGTGGCGGGTCCCGCTGGTGCCGGGGGGGTAGCGGTGTGGCCAGTGTCCCCTCGTTCCCCGCGTGGGGACAACGCGCGGAGGCGGCGCTTCCTCTCCAGCCGCCCTCGGTGGCGATGCGTGGGGAGGGGGGTCCCCACGCACCCCTCCCCGTAGGGCCGTGCACCCGCAGCTCCTCCTCTCGGCGCGGACCTTCCGCTCGCGGGGTGTACGCGGGTGACCCCCCCCACCCCCCCGCACGCCCCTTCACCTGATCCCCGGCAGGGCAAGCCCGCGCTTCCAAGCTGGGATGATGGAAAACGCGGCCAGCCCGGCGCCGGGACCTGGGAGCGTGGCGTCGACGTGCCCCTCGCCTCTGGGTCACTCCCATCAAACTCAGGCTCTTTTGGTGAAATAAAGACGCTTTCTGCCTTGTTCAGACGCGTCCCGCTGTCCCCGAACCGGCGGGCAGCCCCCAGGGATGTGCAGAGCGTCTGTGGCTGGCAGAGGTGGGGGCAGTGTGGGAGAGGCGCTCCGGGGTTCCCGCGTTTTGGGGTAAAATCCGGGAAGCGGCTGGCGAAGTGCTCGAGGTCAGGCTGGGATCTGCACGTGGCCCTTCGGAGTTTTCCATCTTTTTCGGAATTTTTTGGTGGAGTTGGCCCATGAGTTCGTGGCGGCAGTAGAGCAGCATCCCACTGCCTTCCTTCCTTACTCCTGCTTGGACACACCGGCGCGCTGGGTGTTCAGGTTCTGTGGGAATGGAAACTGGCTTTTGTTGGTGAGGGTTTGGATTATGACAAGGCCCAAACAAAGAGTAAAAGAAACAAATAAAATAAACCTTGAAGAAGACCCAATAAACTCATGTACCCGCCGTGGTGCCTGCCTGTGCATGGATGCTGTGTGCTAAATGTGGAGTTGAGCATGCTGAATTATGGTGGACTTAAATGCTGAGAAAGCAATTTTATTAGCTTTGTGCCTAATCTATGAAATCATGAGAACTTTATACATAATTTACCATGTATATGTGTATATATGCACACATGCACTCTCCAGATTTTGTTATTGATGGACTTACATTTAGACAGATTTAGTAATAGTTGGGTTGTAATATATTGACAAGTGAATCATTTAACGTCTGTTATGTTTCTTGGATTGGGGTCTTTTTTCCCCCTCCTTGAATTCTGGTGTGATTCTGTGTCTATGCAAGAAAAATTCAGCTGGCATTATCTTATGTCGGAAAACTTGAACTAGTTTGAAGGTTGCTCTCTTTTTTTTTTTTTTTTTTCCTTTGCAGGTGCCAACTCACATTTCCCAAGCTCTGCAAAAGGTAGTCGGAACTGAAAGCTCTCTAGTAGCAATTAGTGCAGCACAGGGCTTGGGCTGATGAACTTAGCCGGGTGCCAGGGTGCGTTATCTCTGAGCTCAGCCGTGCTGCTGCAGTGGATCAGCTTCTGCTGGGGGCTCACTTGTCCAGCTGTGCCGCTTAACTTTTGTAGAAATAGAGGGGAGGTGGTGATTGTCATTTTGTGTGTTTGAGTTGCCTGAAATATGTATAGGACTTTTCTGTGCTTTTAGTATTCTTTTTTTTAATGTGTCCATACACTGAGCAGTGCTGCTGTACATGGTGTTTACACTTGCAGACTGTGGTGGAGATGCTGTGTTGGCTGCCCAGCAGGTCCTGAAGGGATTGATACAGGTGGCCTGGCCCTGTATCAATCCAGGCATGCGGCCCTGAACACTCTCGTGACCTTGCTGGAGTACGACTTGGTTGAGGTCTTCATTGGCAATATCTAGACCAGAGGATGAAGTTGTGACCTGCTTTGGGTACGGCTGCTGTAGCTGTGCTGAAGGACCTCCTCAAGGATTTTTCAGCTCAGAAATAAGATATTTTTTGTCTAAAAGGGGCACCAAAGGAGTGTCCTGCCTCAACAGCTCCAGCCCCCACGGAATTTCTGCTTGAGGAGCCTTTCAGTGTCCTCTAGAGAGCTTGGGATTGAAGGCACCAGCACTGCCAGCAACTCTCTGTGTCAGGACATGCCAGTCCAGTAAGTAATGGAGCAGGTAGAGGTGTGTGTAATGGTCCTGCTGAACGAGAAGTATGCCTGGCGAGTGAGCAGAGTGCCTTGGAAAGAAGACGGAGGCTTAGGGACATGTCAGGTTGATTTTTGCCGGCTTTATTAACTACGGGCTCTGTTGCACTCCGTGCAATAGACCTGAAATAGATTGACGTGTTGAGCAAAAGCAAACTCTCCTGGTGAATGAGATAGTTTGGCATCTGAAGATGCTGTACATGGATATTGTTTAAACTGGTGAGAAAGCCATGCAGTTCTTGTGCAGAGCTGTTGGTTCCTGTAACAGCAGCAGAAGCTTCATGTTGTTTTCACTGGGGTTGTAATTCCACCTTCCCGCCCTGCCATCTCTCCTTGCCTACTCATTGTTGGGGATAAAAAGAGTTGGTATTTACAGGAGGAAGCACCCCAGGCACACAGAAAACTTTTTCCCATGTGCACCTTTTTGATACCTTATCAGAAAGAACTGCGCAGAGGGATTATAACCAGCGAGGTGGCAGAAAGGATGGGCATTGGGAGTAGTGATAGTGTGCCCACAGCCACCACTGCCATGCATCTCCTGATGCTGTTCCCTGCTTTGGGACAGTCTTACTGCACGACTGTGGTGCAAAACAAGCTGTGTGAAATACAGCTTTCCTTGCCTGCCTGCAAACAGATGAAAAGCAGCCTCTAGTCCCCGTAAGTAAATGGCTGTCAGCAGTCTCGATGAATGCTCACCACTTTTTAGCAAGAGCTGCAACTTCTGGGTTATTCCCTTTGGCTCCTTGAGCATTTGCAGTTCCTGTCCTCCTGGTGAACAAGTGCATTTTGCCCAAGCTCATCTGTGGGATGTCACTGCACTGATGGTAACTTTTCCTGAGCGAAGTAGATGGAGGCAGTGAGTGCCTCATCCTGGTCTGTGTGTGTGTTGCCGCCCCACAACTGAAACGGTGTTGGGCAACTTCCTGCGCAGGTCGCTGCTGTGGCGGCTCGGGTGACTCATGGCAGCGCCCGGCGCTGCTCTGGACAAGTGCTCGCTTGCAAACCCTGTCCACATGGGGAGGCTCCCTGTGGCTGCATGTGGGGTGTCTCTTTCCAGATCCAGCGGCTGCCTTGTCTCACAGAGAGGACACACGAAACCCCTGAGATGCTGCTTCACTTTTTTTCCTGGCTGAGCCTTTATATGTGATAGGTGTCTGTTTGTTCCCTGTCACGTTGCACCTGCTGGTTTGGTGATTATGCTGGGTGATGGCGAGCTCTCCATCTCATCCTCACCATGCTGGGTAAAAGCACGCAGTGATGTTCCATGGTGCTTCTAAAATACAATTCAGGTCAGCAAGAAGAGACAGCTCACCATGCTTGGGTAATAAATTACATGCAATGGAAGAAGTACTGCCTGATGCCAGCCAGCATCTTTATGACCCCTGGTACTCTGCCTGCTCCCTGTAAAACTTTATGGCTTAGAAGCACGACGGTTGGGTCACTCCAGGTTGGGAGGGTGCTGCTGAGTGCTCGGTGCCAGCCTGTATGGTCAGCAGCCGAGAAATATGGCAGCTGTGTTTGGCACATAAATACCTTTTTATTGAGTGGTTGCTCAGGGGCACCAGGACCATTTTAAGAGAAGCCTGGAATTTGTGCAGATAGGAATACTTACGCCGAAAGTAAGTGATTTGGATTTTGACTTTTTTATTTTTGCCGAGTTCATTCATAATTTTTTCCTATTATGTTCAGACTAGAATTGGTGCTCCCTACTTTTTCCTCAAGGGTCAGAGAATGTTAGGGACTCCATTTAATGGACTACTGCAGGCATCATCACCCACCCCTACTCTTCTGCACACTCAGTCTTCGTGTCTTCTCTCAGGTTATTTTCAGTGCATTCCTGTCCTGCAGCTTGTCGCTACTTTTAGTTTCCCAGTACAAGTGTGGTCCCGTGCTTGGTTTCTTTTCAACAGTGTCCCTGGGTTTTGTTGTGCTTAGATTTGGGCAAGTACATGGTTGCCTAAAAGCCGAGTACTGGATATGAAGAGAGCTCATCACCTGGAAAAGTTTCCTGAAGTAGAGTTGAAGGAGTGGGAGCTGGGAAGGCGCCTGGAGAATTTTCCTAAAGTAGAGCTGAAGGAGTGGGAGCTGGGAAGCTTGCTGCCAACAGCAGTCACTTATCCCTCATCCTCTGGTCTGTGAAGGTCATCCCCAGACCAGTTATCAGCCAATTTGGTTTTGTTTAGGGATGTTGAGTAGTCAAAATTAGGAGGGTTTGTTTGTTTGGTTTTTTTAAACAGAAAGCCAAGTTCAACACTGGTGGAATAAAATTAAAAGCAAATCAGCCAGGGAGGTCAGCACAGTGAAGTGCACTGCATTGCCTTCCCTAGGCTCTGGAGGAAAACTTGCACTTTAAGAGCAGGAGCTGGGAAGCAGCAAGTGGGGACAGCTTTGCAGTCACAAAGTTGTACTGGTGATGTGGTTTTGTGATACAGCTCCTGTGGTGCTTTCCAGTTAAATCTTGCAGAAGGGTCACTTGGGGTAGAGCTTCAAGATGTTGGTTTTCCACTGGAAATCAGGAGTTTTGGTAGTTCTAAGGCTGAAGGAGGGAGAAAAGCTCTATGGAAAAGATAGCTTTATGTTTTCTAGCCTTGGTAAATTGAGGTGAAATGTACTTGTGGTCACTTCTGTTTCAAGAGGATGGTAAAGAAACACACAGAAGGGTTACCCTGGAAAGGGAATTAGCGTCAGAATTATTTTACAAGTCATTTGCTCAAATGGCTTACTTGTGAACATATCAGTTCATTTACAATTTTTTTGCATTTTAGTACACTTAGCAAGCACAGTATTGAATTTAAGGAAAATGACCAATAAGCATCTCTTGAAAAGCTATAAAGCTTTTCAAGAGATGCTTATTGGTCTGTAAAGACCAAGAGATGCTTATTGGTCTGTAAAGGTGGCTGTAAAGCACTTTTCTTGAAAGCACTTATTTCCCTCCCCTTCCCTTTTTGTGTCTCACCAAAGGTTTTTCTTAATAGTTTAGTTTTCACTGTTTGTTTGGGTTTTTTAGAAATTAATTTCATATCCCAGTTTCTCTGTTAAACTGTTTTTATGTTATGTGCATGTTTTAAATCTGAGGCACAGGGAACCAGGTCCAACAGTGACTGCAGCCTTTGGAAAAGCTTCACACTTACAAAGTCTCTGAAGGCAGCAGTGGAATAAATGTCCCAGAGCCTCTGGGTCGTGTACAGAGTCTGGATTGAGGTCAGGGCATGTCTGAGCTTACATATCATTTTCCTTTCAGATATTTGTTTCAAACACAAACCCACTTATGTGTGTGTATATGTGTGTATTTAATTTAAAAATTGCAAACTTTTATGAAAAAGTTAGATGAAATCTTCTTGATCCTTGCCCTTTCCTGGGCTATGATAAGGGTTTGTTTAATCCCTTCCCTATTGCACAATTTCTTAACTTTTCTTAATAATGGACCTTTGAATTGGTTTTCATTACTTTTTTCCCCTCACCCTGCCTTTAATTATATCACAGGGTGTGGGAGAACATTGACATGAGAGACGCCTGGAAGTATTTCTGCAAATCCCTGGAAAACCTCTCTTCCCCTTTGAGCCCACCAATGCCAAGTTTCAGATGAAGCCCCTGACTTTCATCTGCTTGTCCAGTCCTTTGCTTGGTTGGTTTTATTTTCAGGCTGGATTTGAGAAGGTGATAAGTGCCTTTTTAATGGTTTTTAAAACCCATTATTTTTAATTTTCCTTTGCTTTGCAAGCCAGGAGGAGAAGGAAGGGCCCTGCCTACTGTAGGTGCTGCCCCTGGGAGCATATCTGGGTGTCCTTTGTCACCCAAGGGTTTGTCTCTTCCACAGACACTGGGTCCCAGCTTGCTGAAATCTGTGTCTGAGAGGTGGTTTTGTCCTCAGAAGACTGTAATGCCTTTAGTTGTCTTGGATACGTGACATCACATAGTGTTGATAATCGAATATAGGCCTTTCTCAGGGCTGGGGGGAGGATCTCAGCTGACCTCGAGGAGGGGTGTAGGGTGTGCAGGGCATGGGCAGCCTGAGACAAAGGAGGTGAGTGGGGAGAAAGGTTGAATTAGTAGGGGGCAAAATGATTTGGTATCATGCTTTTAGTGCTCCTGGTCAGGCAGATGGCTGCTTTTTATTGATGGATTTGCATTAGTTGTGCCAGGATTTCTATTTTTTTTTCTCTTCCCTCTAACATGCAAAGACTTGTAGCTGTGCTATGTGCATAATGAACTTGGAAGTTTATCCACAGGTTGGGTAGGTGAGCAGTGACAGTCATTTATTTGTCTAATTCTTGGGCTGTTTTGACAACACATATTGATGTATTTAAGTTAGGACATGCCCTTACCCCTCTCACAGTTGCAAGGGAATATGAAAAATCAATAGAGGAGTTTGCTCTTGTTTTAGTTGTTTACATGCAAAACACAAACCAATTGTCTTAAATACTCTTACAGAGCCTGCGTGTGTCAGGACAGAAGTTGTGTGTAAAGCACAACTGCCTGGCTCTGCAACTAAGGCTGCCCACCCTGGGCTTGTTGTGGAAAGAGTGGGTGCAGAGCTGCTGTCATTAAGTGTGATATGGCTGAAAATCTTTTTTCCTGGGTTAAAATTATGTTCGACTCCTCAGACTTAGGCAATGTGTGGTAAGATTTGTGGATTTTTGGTTTTTTCTTAAACCTGGAGGGAAATCACTGTGGTGTTGTTAGGCTCCAGTCTTCCCACTATTAGCAGAAGTGACCTAGTTGCTTGGCTGGTCCTGCAGAAATAAAAAGGTGCATTTAGTTGTGGAGAAGGTTGTCCTAACCTGGGGCACTGATGCTGTGCAGGTGCCAAAAGGGCACCTTTCATCTGCTGCCCTGTAAAGAAGGATTGAACAGCTCTGTTCTCATGCAAACTTGGCATGGACAAGGCTGTGGTATTTTCTGACTAAAAGGCTGAGTTCTTTCTTGCCAGTTCACTGAGTCCAAGCTTGCTGAAATGGTGGCCACTGAAATGATACCTGTACACTTACACCTGCAGTGCTGCTGAGTTTGGAGTAAGTCACCTTTGGTGGGATGGTGGCAGCTTTGTCCTTTGGGCCTGGATTCTGCTGGAGTTGAGACTTCTTCCAAGAAGGGTTGCTGCAAAATAAAAGTGCTTCCCTGCTTGCTTGAGTTTATGCTCAAGTGGAGACTTCCAGTTTCATTAAATGGTTGGCCTTTATTAAAGCAACTTTGTCTTCATTAAGTGCTCACACATCAAAGCATTTGCTCCTGTGGCAGAACATAGCAGTGCTCAGGGTCTTCCATCAACCTTCAGTCATAGCTGGGGGTGTTTGTGGGGGCACGCAAACCCGGGTTAACCCAGATGTGCTCTGCTAGGCTGAGGACCTCTCAGTGCTCATAACCTTTCCCAAACTTAGCTCTCCAGTGAGCTTGAGAGAAGGCTGCAAAAAATATTACCATGACAGTGAGACAGTGACTCTTCTCTGACCTGTTTGTGCTTCTCTGGAGCTGACTGCTGCCTTGATACACCTGCAGCCGTAATCAGCGCCTTCGGACCTGGGTCTGTGGCTTGGGTCATGAGTGCTCTGGAAGAGCAGGTCTTCATTGGGCTTTGGATGCTGGTCTGGCATGGATTACCAGGAAGGTCTGCTCCTGGCTTTTATGTGATGCCAGAAATCAGACTGCTGGAAGAAGGTTGTCTCTCTCACCTCTTGCGTGATGCATCCTAACTTTTATTGGAGCAGCCTCAGTTGAGTTGGCAGCCTTTTAATCTTCTTACCCTGGAATCGTAGTCCTCTGTCTGTAATCACCATGCAGAATGATGTGCACCTCCATTGTGATACTTTGAGGAGTAAACACTTTGGTTGGCCTTTCCTTTGAAGGTACTAACAGGAGACAGATCCTTGAGTTCCTTAGGATTTGGATTCATGAGGCTCTGTTTCCAGCTGGAAGCATTAATACCAGTGAACAGCAGTGTGCTGTGTCACTCTGTACTCATTGGTAGGGTAAAGCACATGGGCAGAGCACAGGCTCCTCCATATTTTTCAGAGGTGTGCTTAAAGCATACTATTTTTGCATTTGCCTGGCTGGAGGTTACCTTCTGGCTCTGCTTACAGGGCTGGGGCTGTCCCCATGGAAATTATCAAAACATCTGCACTGGAGAGCTGCTTCTGTGTTCTCTCCTTCTCACACTTTGCTCTCCTTGCTCTTACTGTATTTTTTCTGCTGGGTCATCCCTGAGCGCAAAAGCCTGCCAGCTTGCAGCAAAGATGGGTTTGGTGAATCCCATGACCCTTATGTAAAACATTAAACCCCAAATATTGGAAGTGATAATCTTGAAAATGATAGCTTGGAAGCCGTGTTCTCATAGTCGTGTCTTCTTTTAGGCTGAGCACACATGGAGAAAAAAATTGTGGATTTTGGATGTCATAAGGGTCTGTGTGAATGAAGAGGGGTTCTAGAGAGCACACAAGCTGACCACTTGTATCTCTTCAGATATGCTCCATTGGCACTAGTGTCACTCCTGTGATTTTATTTTTTCTTATTTATTAGTTGGTAATAGTCTAATATGGCCTTTATATCTTTTCTAGAAAAAATAAATTAATTTCTGATGTTCATATAGAAGGTGTGTGAGATGGTGAACTAGGATAAGAAGGTAATGAGATGTGGACTTTTGCAATGCATCTACTAAGAGAAATGTGACACTAACCTATGTTATTTACTGTAAGTATGTTACCTGTAAATAATTTTTATTTTCATGTAGGGCATTAAATATGCTAATGATTCTCTGCTAAAACATAGTAGCATGCTAACAAATAGTGCATTGACACCACAAAGTCTACCTGGTTATAAATGCCAGCTTAATAAGTTGTTCTCTTTTTTCTCTTATATTTTTGAGAAGACTGAGTGTGCCTAGGCCATTCTTATGTTGAAAACATACTTTACTGCCCCCTTTCCCCTAAGAAATGAATACAGTGACTTCAGACGTGTGTGTGTCAGCATGTGCATGTTTTTGATCTGCCATGCTGACGGAAGATTTGTAAAGGGAGATTTCATGCAACATGAACCAGGAGCTAAAATTACCAAAACAGGGCTGTGAGGTGTAAGCTCCTGTGTAGCTGCCTAAAGAGGTGCTGAACAAGGGGGCAAAGTTAATCATTATGAAGAGAATGGAGCAGCTCATGTTGCAGCAGAGGTGGGGTTTGTCTCACTGTATGAATTTTATCACTAGCTCTTTGGTTTGTTTTTTTTTCTAATTTAAGAAAGGATTGAAGAAGCGACATGAGCATATGTATATATGGCTGTGTTTAAAGCCAGCCATTGCTGACTGCCAATATAAATCTGCTCTGGTGCCTTGGTAAATTGTAGGGAGAGCAAAGCTATTTTTGACCAGCTATTTGAGCAGCTCACTTTGCTTCATTTTTTTTCTTTTTTTTTTAATACTGACTGAGCTGGTAGTTAATCATACTCATCCCTGCACTTAATAAAAATAAGAAAAAGAAAATAAAGAATTAATGGATGTTTTCCAGCACTGCTAATGGTAAGCATAAGTGCAGGTGCTATTGTCAACACAGCTTTGCAATAGGTGGTGCAAGAGCGTATGAGCAGACGAAGAGAGGAACAGAAATTGCTGGTGAGAAACATGGTGTGTTTCCTGGGGGAGGCACAAGTTCTGGCACCAGGCAGAGGCTGGTGGGACTGGGGGGCATAAAATGGATTATCCTGTTTCTTTTCTGTGTCACTCCTCCATTGCCCGTATCGCCCCCCTTCTCCAAAATCAGGAGGCTGAGCAGTGTACTGCCAGGGACATGATGAGGCTGCCAGGTCAGAGCTGGCTGGGTTTGGGGGTGGCACAGCCAGGCAGTGGACACTTGGTAGGAAAAGATGCAAGTGCAAGGAGACAAGTGTTTACTAAAAACTGGTGTGAGAAAACATCCAGTAACTGCATAGAGCTGTCTGGTGAGATGTGATATGGAAACTGTCCTCATCTTGAGCTCTGGCACTGGGAGCTGGATAATGAAACCAGAATGATAGTGCTTACAGGGACAGGGAACTGGATTGGGGTTTGGGTTTTTCTTTGGTTGTTTTGTTGGATCCTTTTACAGTTAATACGAGCCTCAGCTTTGCTCTGTGCTCTTTACAACTATGAGCTGCATCCATAGTTGGAGTGTCCCCTGTCTATAGTGTACATGTCTGTGTACGTGCACACCCCCTATATCTGTACAGTGCTCACATCAACAGGAAAAATACAGCTGTTCCCATAACATAGTTGGCTAGAAGACCCCTTTTAAAACTCTGCAAGCAAGGTGATTTCTGTTGGTGTAATGCCTCTAAAGCATGGGTAGCCTGTTAGACCATGCATTGAATGGTAGTGTTAATGTTATGATTAGGGTTTTAGTGTTTTGTGGTTTGGGGATTTTTTTTATCTTAAGTGGTCAGACATTGTTCCTGCAGGTCTGAGCTGCCACCCCAGTGGTTGATCCCTTCCTGTTGAGAACTGATCCCATCACTCTCTGCTCTGCAGGGAAGCCCAGGGTAGAGCAGCAAGCCTTTGCAGGAGGGGAAAAAGATCTTTTGGACCCAGACATCTCTGTGGGACCCAGGCGATTAACAGATAGGCTGGCCAGATCTTCCCCTGGTAGAAGCAGGTGGCAGCACTTGGGAGTGACTGTGTCTTGTAGGGGGTTATAAAGGTTTGCACTGAGACCACAAATAGACTTCATGCTGCCTTAAGTTTTGTGATTCCTTTTTCACTCTTTGGACACCAAAGGCAAACACTTCTAAACAGGGTCAGTTTGCAAGATAATGAGTAACTTAAGAGTTAATGTGAGAGCTGAATGCATTAGATTCTACCTGTTAAGGTTTTTTCCAGGTTTCAGGTGTTGACATGAAAATAGCTATTATTTCTGTGTCTGAATTGTTGTTTCTAGATAGATATAGCAGTTTCCAAGTGCTTCCCATAAGCTCTGCTTATAAACCAAGGGGAGTTACCACATGCTCATGAGTTTACTGGAAGGCTCCCATTGGCTCCCCCAGTGGCCGCAGTGTTCGTGCACAGCATGGGGATGGTGCAGCCCCACACTTGGGTTTGGTATGAGCTCCTGCTGAATGGGACTGTGGTAGTTTGCAATGATTTCTGACCGTCTCCTTTGTTGCAGACCAATCAAGCTAAATGGGTCCAGTCACTGGAATGGCTCCGGATAAGAAAGCTGAAACGCCCGGAGCAGAAAAAGCCGCAGGACTAAGGCAGTGCCATGGGATGGGTAGCCTGCCCGACACGGGCGACGCCGGCAAGCCAAAGGCCACCGTGGTGGACAGAGATTCAGCAGATGATGAGCTCACAAATTTGAACTGGCTGCACGAAAGTACTAACCTGCTGACAAACTTCAGCCTTGGCAGTGAGGGCCTTCCAATTGTTAGCCCCTTGTACGACATCGAGGGTGACAGCGTGCCATCCTTCTCACCATCCTGCTACCAGAACCCTGAGAAAAAATCCTCCACTTCCAAACCCCCTTACTCCTTCAGCCTTCTTATTTACATGGCGATTGAGCAGTCCCCCAACAAGAGCTTGCCAGTCAAAGAAATCTACAGCTGGATCCTGGACCGCTTCCCCTACTTCGCCACAGCCCCCACCGGCTGGAAGAACTCGGTCCGACACAACCTCTCCTTGAACAAGTGTTTCCGAAAGGTGGAGAAAAGCCATGGCAAGGTGAGACCTGGCAGGAGGGAGGTGGAGCAAGTTTGAAATTCAGGGAGAAATGGAGGTGGTTCTGTTGTTCTTAAGCACATTTGGGTTGTTCTCACCCCACCGTGTCCTCCTAACACTTTATTTGCAGATGGAGGTGGTTTGGAAATGCTGTATCTCTGAAATCACAGGATGACAAAAGTCACTGGGTTTTGCTATTTACTGTTGGCCTGGGTACACCCAACTGTAGTGCATCCTTTTTAAATCTGGCACACATGCATTTGCAAAAGAATCTTGTTTCCATTTACTTACAGTTTTGTTAGCCTGCAATAACCAGCCTGAAATTTCAGATAATTCTCCTGGGATTTCTTCTTGATAAAGCCTCTTAAACCATGCCTTCTCTATTTTCCAGTGCTATAATTCTGGTGTATATTCTTACTCTGTTTCTGCAGCACTGCCATGGCTGCAATCGCAGTAGCAAGCAGAGGAGATTATGGGATGCCAACCAGCTTCCCTACTTGGCTAGCAGGGATGTTGCCCCTCTGGGCGCAAACGTGGTCCCCTGCAAGGTGCTTGTGGGCACACTGGGTGTATGTGGCTGAGTGTTCCTCAATCCAACAGCTTTCTCAAATATTAAATTGACTTTTCCACTTGTGATCTCCTATTACACTTAGCACAGCTCTAGCTTTCCAATAACCATATTAGATCCTGCATTTAATGGACTGTAATGCTTTAATATGTCATAAGACGTGTGTCTCTGTGTGGTGCAGACACACTTCTTAGTCAAGGATACTCTTCCCTGTACAAGTTATTTCTTCTTCTGTTTTATATGATTTTACTAGTCACTTTCTTCCTCCCTCTCGCATTCCCTATCTTGTTCCTTAGAGAGCTGGCTCTGACTTAAACTAACAAACCACATACTGAAAGTCAACAAACAAGTCCCATGCTTGGAGGTCAGACTTGGTGGTAGTAGGTTTGTTATCAGAAATGCCTGCGATGCTTGGAGTGCTTGACAGCCCTTCACTGTGGAGAGGGATCCTGGAGCTGAGTGGGCACTGGGGAGGACTGCCTTGTGCTGACAGGACTGAATACCACTGCTTCTCAATATCCTGCTTTTTCATTAAATTGTTAGGGTGTTGTTTTCACAAGCAGCAGCTTTGCCCTGAAGAAAAAGTGACTTTCTATTGCAATGTGGCAAGTCCATTAACCACCTCATTGCTGAATTCTGCTGAGTGTTAGGATGGGCTCCTAACGTGGTTCAAGGTGCTCTAATGGAGTCACTGAGTTGCTCAAGCTGTTCCCGTGTGGGGAATTGGATCTGAGTAGGGACCACACGCTGCTGTAGGTGACAGAAGTGCTGTTAAAGATCTGGGTGGCTCTGTCCAAGGAGGGTGACATGAGTTTCAGAAAAATTAGGGCTGGAAAGGGAAATTTAAATTGGTATGAGTCCCTTCTGTCTGTGGATCTGCCCTTAAATGCTCTGATGTTTTCCAGCCTCATGGGTTAGGAGTTACCAGTCAAACCTGTTGTCTTAGCATTTGGGTAGCAGGAGCTTGACACTGCCTGGTCGCCTGCTTACCCTGGCGTCTTCATGACTGTTGCTGGGCTCAGAGGATGGCTTGTTGCTCATTGTGACATCTCTAGTAGGAAGAGCAAAATGCAGAATATCTCTCACTGCTACCAGCATGGTGATGCTGATGTGCTCTGTCAGTGGTTTCCCAGGGCTCCAGAAACTGCACGGCTCTGTAATTCTGAAGAACAGAAACTGCGCTTATCAAAAAAAAACACCCCAGAAAAGCCCCTACTGAAACTTGGCTGAAGCTTCCTCATTTCCACCAAACAGCAGTTCAGTCTTTACCCTCTGCCCTGCTTAGAAAAGGACAAATGAGTTTGCTGCTCCAAATTCTTCCTGCATAATAAGTCTGTGGCGCACAGCAGCGTGCCTGGACCCCATGGGGGTTGGTCTGGCAGGTGATGGAAATGCTGCAGACCCCTTTGGGTGAGCTCCTCAGGTGTCACTTCTTGGAGCAAGCAGCGGTTGCTCACAAGCTCATTTTGCTGTTCCTGTTGCATGTAACCATGTGCTAGCCATGCCTCTGGGTGCTTCCCTGAAAGGGCAAGATAATTTTGTATTTTTTTCCTTTTTTTTCCTTTAATGGCATTTTGTACTTCAAAGAGAGCACACAATCAGCTTTCTTCTATGCCAAGTGCCTGTGGAAGCAGAAAGGTCCATGGCATGTTGTATCAGAGGAGCCTGGTTTATTTGGTAACATCAGGGTATGAAGGGTTTTAAAGCCTTTCAAATGAATCTGAGCTTTTATGTGGGAGGAGTCCAAATGTCTGACAGGAGGGGATGGATGGTCTGTGCCCCTGCAGGGTAGGCTCTGCTCTCTGACACCTCCCTGGCTATTGCTGCTGGGTGTCAGCTGTGAAATCATCTCTTTGAGGTTAGGCAGCAAAAGAAGAAGGAGTCTGTCCTCATCTTTGTCATAATGCTGATACTTTGTTTTGGATTGGAAGTGCACGTTGAAGGAAAGCTGGTTTTTTCCCACTTACCCCCTGAGCTGGCACTGCAGGGTGCTTTCAGGACACTTGCACTGGACTCATTTTGGCTGGTGCTGACCTGGAAGAGTTGCTGCAGGAGCATGCTTACTGTGCCCTGATGGCTCTGGGTGTTGTCCACAAAACTCTGCTGGAGCAGATCTGAGCAGAACATGCAAGGCACAAACAGGTGACCCCCCAGCACCAGCTCCCTTATTCTGCTTAGCTCCTTCCTCCAGGCTGCCCCATCATGTTGCAGACGTAGCTGTGGAGGGTCATAGCTGTGGCTGATTGTTCTGTGTGTATATTTGCATCAGCCACCTAAATACCTGCAGGCTGCAGGGGTACAGGGGTCTGGGACAGCATCCAGCAGAGATTGGGGAAAATCTGTCCTTGCTTGGACCACTGGAAAAAATTAAATCTTGTGGGGGTTTTTTAATGAGTGGTGCTGAAGGGAAAGTAAGTGCCTTGAAATGCCTCATGAGCCAGTGTTGCAGTCAAGAGGAGGAACTTCTCGTGCCATGGGATCAGGATATATGATCATCACTCTACTAAAATACCATTGCCTGCTCTGTGTGCACATAGTACACTGCTGGTGGATCTAAGTGGTGTTTCAAGGTTTACCCCAAGGTGACAGACTCAGCTGAAATACACTTTCTTTTAGAGCTGCGGTCGAGGACGTACCTGCAGTCACCCAGGCAGATGAGATTTCCAGTGGGTCTCTGGTAATGGTGGTGGTGAACAGCAAGGGGGTGATGCTGGTGCAGTCCCAGGGATGCCTGCTTGCCTTCCAATGTTCCTGCTGTGGCCCTGGTGCCCCTGAAGATGTGCAGGTGTGATTGTCAGTCAGTGATCCTCAGCTCATGCTCTTTGCATCTTAAGCACTGTTGTGCTGCCTTGGGGTTGAGGAGAGAGGCGTCTACACTGTGATGTTGCTTTTTTTGAGGGAGCAGCATCTGCTCCACAGCATGGGAGGACCTCAAGTGAAAAGGGGTTTTGGGGCTGAAAGCCATGAAGAATCTCCCTGCTCTTTGCTTAGGCTTATTTTTATGATTATAGCATTGGGGATTATTCATTAATTGATGCTGAGGAGAAGAGGTGTGAAGAGGAAGGATCAGCATCCACATCAAAGGTTAATTTGACATGCCCCTGCTTGCAAGGATGTGGCCCTGCCACTGTTTGCTCTAGAGGCTGGATTTACAGGGCTTGAATATCTTCAACAAACGTCCTTTTCTTGGTAAATGTGGTTTAAGTGTTTGTTTGTGGTTGGGGTGTGGTGTTTTTTTTTGTGAAGAGATTGTGATAAACAATATGTATCACTTCTCAAGTATTTGGGCAAAGAGCTTGGCAGGTCCCATCCATAAGCCTGTGGATATAGGAGATACCCTTTATGTGGTAAACCTTTTGGTGAACGCATTTTATACCTCCTTCCACACAGACAGTATTTTCCAGTGGTTCCCCTTGCTCAGGTGGATGCAGCTGGTGAACGCTGTCCATAGCTGATGGAGCCAGGACTGCTGCCCAGATGTGAAGCTGATGGACAGCTCTCTGCAGCATGGGGCCGTGTGCCTGCAGTGAGCCTGAGCCAGCAGCACCAGCTGAGCTGCTCTGCTTTGGTTGCACCTTGGGCTTTGCTCACTGGACTGGTGGGGGGCTGTGGTGGGATGGTGGTAAAGGATAAGGCTGGATCACGGGAGGCATTTCGTTTGCAACCCACATTTCTGTAATCCAGCCCTGAAACGCTAGGGGCTGGAAACTTACTGTCTCTATAAAATAGCTCCAATGCTTCAAAATGCAGGAATTATTTTCCTTCCTTTATTTTTGCCTAAATAAAATCCTGCAAGTCAAATTAGAAACATTGGAAAGATGCAGAAAAGGTGATAGACCAAAAACTAATCTCAGAACTATATGATTGCTCTTGTTTTGGGTTGCAGAGTAAGAAGAGCCTGGTGGCCTCTTTTCACTGATTCTGGAGGGATTTTTCTCTAGATCTTAAATAAAAGTTACATTTCATTCCAGCACTTTCCTCACTATTGAAGTGAAATACTAACCTCAAAAGGCAGTTCAGCATTTTAGAGTGCCCTGAATTAGTCCTTGCTAGGAGAAATGGGCACAGTCAGTTCTGGCTTGTTTTAAAACTGGATATTGGTTCTGTGGCATTTCCAGCTCCAGCTGTGGCAGGCTTTCCCCTAGCATGTGACACTTGTTTTCAGATCTGGGCTGGACGTCTGCCGCTGTCTTTGCTAAGCAGACAGTGCAAGCAAAGCACAGGAGCAGCCCCATCATCTCTTCAGCTCAATGTCTACTTTTAGTATTTCCAAAGGTGGGTGGAAGTGTGGTTTTACATTACACGACCCAAAGAAGAAGTCACCCTGTTTACTGCCTGTTGCATTGGATCTGTCAGTATCTGGATGGCTTCAGGGCGTGCCCCGGTTCAGCTTGCTGTTGCAATACCCACCCAAAATCCTTGTGTTGTGTTGTCAGGGCAGCAAACTGGAGGAGTACCATGCTGGGAAGATCAAAGAGGGAAACTAACCCCCAGCAGCTGAACTGAATGAGGCATGAAGCCAAAATACTCACCTAAAGTAGCAGATTAAGTAGCAGATAAGCAGTGTAGAGAAGTGTTTTGCTGATCTGGGGACTTCCTGCTGTTCCCTGGGGGCAACAGCCTCCAAACTATGAAAGGGAGGGGGAAAAAAAAAAGCCAGTTGGGCATGGTTGGGGTAGTGGGAAAAGGGGTCTGGGAGAGGTGCAGGAAAAGGCTCAGGGGTGTAAGTTAGTCACTGAGATGATGGATAGAGCCAGTTGGGAGGATGCTCCCTGTTAATACCTAGGTGGCTAAATCATCCTGCCAGCCACCATGGCTGTCCATTAATTAAAAATAAGCTTCTTGATAAGTGTCTTACAGGCTGTGCTCAGTTTTATCAAGAAAAGGTAAGTATAAGGAAGATTCAGGTTAAAAAAATAACTTGGAGAGATGCAGCAGCACAGAGATCTTTGTTAAAGGCAGTGGCTTTAGCTACAATTGCAGCTGTATCTTTCTCATCTGGGGCTCTCCCTGGCTTGATTGTTCTCTATTGATAGCAAGGTATTTCCTCTTCTCAGAAAAAAAAAAATAAATCTGTTTTCTAGGGTTGGAGAGGGGCGTGTGTTTGCTGCAGGAATAGGAGCCTTCCGTGGATGCTCATCTCACTCAAGACACAAAATTTCCCAATTGCTGAGTTTCAGCAGTTGTACAGACATGTCCTAATATGAGAATCTTCACTGAGTGTGTATTTTCAGAGCTACAGCTTTCATTTTTTTCCCTTTATTTTCCATTTGACTTAAGTAATGTGCAAGTAAATGAAAATGGATTTTCAAAAGGTCCTTCAGTCAAGGAAAAAAATTAGTAAACCCAATAAGAATGGTTGTTGTCATTTTATGGGTAGAAAAATCTAAAATGGTAAGAAGTGTGGCTTAAATAGAACCATGGACTTACATGCTTAATAAGTCGTTTTTAGTCTAGAGTAAGTCATGGAGCATCCATCCATAAATTGGTATTATTGCCCCCTGTGATTCTGGCAGGAGGCCAGCTGGCCGCTGTGGGCTCACAGGGGCTTCTCCATGAAGCTTGGGTTTCTGCACTGATATTTAGCCCCCAAAAATCCTTTAGAAGGATTTTCTGTTCAGGTGTACAGCTGCCCCATCCTTCAGCCATTGTACATTTCCATTTCTATAGCATCTGTTTCCCCAAAAAAATCTGATGCTGCTACATGCAGAGCTTTTAGCTGATCTCTCAGGTCAATAATTATAGAATTGTTTAAAATTTCCTATTTAATTTTCTTAAATTGCAAGGCTTAAAAAAAATAGGTTCTTAATTTAGTAAATTCGTGAAGAAAGCTATGAGACAAACAAGAGGTGCTTTATCTGCCTTAAGTTTCAGTATACCAAATTTAATATCAAGAACGACTAGCACAGGGGTGCCTACATTGTTAGGTGCATCAAAAATACATTCATTAGGTTTTCAGGTTTTGAAGTAGGAATAATCCATTTTGTAGGTGGGCATTGAGCAAGATCCTTTTCCAGGGTGGTGTAAAGCTTAGTGAGTATGTGTCTGTATCTAAACCAAGGGGAAGGTGCTTTGGTTTCTTGCCTAGAAACCTGTTAAAGAAAAGATTGCTGATCAGTTTGCTGGTGCCTGGACAGATCCTTAAACTCACAGCTCTGTTTATTGAGTGTTCAAATAAGGTTTACAGCATTTAGATGAGAAATGGGAATGGGGCTCTAGAGAAGGGTTTTGGAGATGCTATCCCAACCTGCAAGATGGGTGCTTCCATAGTGTATAGTGAGGGTCTCAGGACTATTTTGTCAGTTTTGGCACCGTCCACGATGGAACTGCCTGTGGATGTTGTGCATCAGCTGTGCATGCCTACATGCACTGTGCCACCGCTTGGGGGTATTACATTAAAGAGGACTGTACCAGCCTGGTCCTGGATTTTCTAATTTGCTCTGTTTCTTCATTGCAGGTGAATGGAAAAGGGTCGTTGTGGTGCGTTGACCCAAAATATAAACCTAATCTTGTCCAAGCACTGAAAAAACAGCCTTTTTCCTCAGCACTTGCATTTTATACTCCGCCAGCATCACCACCCAGGTAGGTGAAAGTTCTCTTCCAAGCAGGACGTGGTAATGTTGCTCCAGGTAGCAGAGAGTGTTGAAGTGCTGTTACCTGCTGCCACCCAAGAGCAGAATTTGAGTGGGCCTTAGGTGAGACCAGCTGGATGAGGTGGGGAGATGTAATGAGCTCAGGCTTCCCAGATAGCACATCTGGGGTGTGTTCAAGTCTCTTATTAACTGTGGGAGAGTTTAAAAGAAGAAGGTCAGGGGTGTGCTGGCTGCTTTCTGGAGAGCCCAATTTCTCCAAGAGGTCAGGCAGTCCTGGGAACTGGAGCAAAATCCTCTTTCAAGCACAGTCCATCAGGACTGTTCTAGGGTGGTGCCTGGTGCTGCTCTGTGGAGGAGGTGGGTGTCTTCTCCTGTAAGTCACTTGTCTGGATAAAAAATGTATCTATTCTGTGCTTTTGTCAAAAACAATCAACTTTTCCACAGGCCGAAGTGTTGAGATGCTGCTCTGAGAGGGTTGTTTTTCTCTGAGACTGTTTAAAAGCATTTTGCAGCAGGGATGGAAAAGACAGCCTTTGCCATAGATATAGTCTGAGGTGGGGCATGCAAGCCTTCTGAAACCAGGACTTCCTTACCAACACAGTTAAAGATTAGGCTATAGATTTTGGAGAATCTGAAGTCAAACTCGTGTCCTGAGCAGAGGAAGAGGAGCAGCAGCTGGGTCAGCCTGTGGAGGCAGGAGGACAGGATGCAGAGGAGCATGTTGGGTGAGCTCAGTTCTGAGGAAGGCGTGTGGCTGGTTTGTCTAGCTCAGGAAAGAATTTGGGTGAGATAAGAGGTAATTAAGGTGTCTGTACATTGCCCTGTGCCTTAACCTTACTGCAAGGAGTTTCCTTAACAAACAGGAGGAACTGGGATTCCTGAAGCAGGATGTAAGACTGATAACACTGAGCAGACAATTCTCAGGGTCCAACAGGACACTGACCCTGGCAGCTGGCACCCCCGTGCAAGCCTTAGGGGCTCAAGATTTTTGTGTGGCATGGGCTTGTCCAGTGGGGTTTGCAACTCACAAGATATAACCAGTTGTCTCTGGTTTCTCTCCAGCCCAGGGCCATCCTGGGCTGGAACAAGCCTGGCAGAAGTATCCTGTTTTCCAGCTTTCTGTTGGAATTGGGAGCATTACTAAAATAACCCTGAAACATTTAAGTATTGAGAAATAGTCAGATTGGAAACTGAGATGACTGGTGGTATTGCTTGGGGTTTATGGGAATAAAGATTATTGAAATTACTGTGATTGAGCTCTAGAGGATAATGCTTTTACAGGCTTTAATGTCTCTGTGTAAGAGCATGGATTTTGGTTTTGGGTACAATTCAAGTGAAGTTTGGTCCCTGAAAGCTTTAATGCTCTGTGTTAGTACAGCCAGACTTTAAAATGTGGAGAATAATACAGATGGGAAAGGACCTCTGGGCATTGTCTGTCCTGCCAGAGGTGCAAGGATTGACAGACTCAGCCTTAGGGCAGGCAGGGTGTTCAGAGCCTTGACCAGTTAAGCTTTTAAAGTCTCCAGGGTGTCCAAGATCAGTGCAGCTAAAGTTGTGTTAAATGTGGTTTACTTAGCTGGGATAAATGCAACATACCAAAATTAGGTGTGAGGAAGGAGACATTTCATCTGCATGCTTAAGTACTTGGAAGATCAGGACTTTAATTTGAAGCTGTTGTTTTTGGTAACTTTTTTTTTTTTACTTTACTGGAGGACTAGTCACACTTGCCAAGAATTACAAGGAAATCCTGGATCTAATGAAGCCACATGGCAAAATTCCCACTGACTTCAACATGGGAAGGGTTTTGCAGTGCTTGTATTTATGAGTACAAGAAAATAAGAAAAAACATATTAAGATAACCAAACTGCACCCTAATGAAAGCTGGTTTATTTTCCTTCAACAATAAAAAACATTTATGTGACTTTCCATCACACACAGAAAAACAGATTTATTTTTTCCCCTTCCATGCTTAGATTTGATATAAATTCTGGCCTAATTTTGTGGAAGGGCCCCCAAGGATCTGCCTTGTTGTAGAGAGAGAGGAAGCCCAGAGGTTCAGCTGGAGAGAGGCTGAAATACTGTCCAAATTTATCTTCAGAGTGATCCTAAAATTCAACTGTGACAGTCTCTGAATTTTCCTGTGGGAAGACTGGTGTTCATGATTATTTTACAGTATGTTTGTGGGGAGTATGCCTATCATTCAGCATGATTTTAAAATAAAATTTAAGCTGTTGCTTTGAGCAGAAGCTTTCCAAAACTGTAATCTGTGTCTAGTGACACTGCAATTTGTATTACCATAGATGGCTGGCATCCCTGATGCATTTGATTTCTGCACAGCTTGTTCAACAAGTCATTGTGAAGCCCCTGGCTGCATTCTGGTTCTAGTGCTACACGAATTGCAGCCCTGGGGACAGCCACAGTCCTCATCTTACTTGCACCTTATGCATGGCTTGTCTTAATCAATACCAGGCATTAATTTACTTTGGGGGAGCTCTATGTGGAAATGATTTCTGGAGGATCTGAGCTTAGATGAAAGGATGATGGTGTTTAGCTTCTCTTTGTACAATGGATCTGAGGGCTGCAAGCCAGCCATTTTGGGTTAGACCATTGCTCTCCTTAATTTTTAATTTTCTTTTCCCCACCTATTTTTGGATCTGTTCCCTTTGCACTCCGTGGCTGCTACAGGAAAAGACACCAGACAGCGAACCCTAGTTTTGCACATTTTTCCCATTCACCCGAGGTTTCTCTTGCAGGTTGGGCTTGAAAATTCTGTCATTACCCTTTGGATTGTTCCAGCAGCACTACAAAAGATGCACATTGCTACATTTCATGCAATTTTAATAAGTGTGTGCTATATTTTTGTAGTTACATCTAACTGCTCACTAATATATTTACAATAAACTGAATAATTAGGGCTGGGTGTATAGCAGAAAAAAAACCACCTGAAAGCTTTAACTTGCCCTTTATTTTGTGAGGGATTTAAGGGTACTTTGTCTGATACAAAGGTGGTCTCATTATTAAAAACCACTCTGGATAGCATTAACTTTAAAATTAGCAGTTGTCTTGATTTGTTGTTTTTGGTTTTTTGCTCTTTCACAGGTCTTTGCCTATTACTTTTTATTTTTGTTAATTGCCCACCACCGTTTGGAAAAGCAAATGATCACAACTGGTCCTTACCTGTCCTGAGCATCCCTGTATGAGTTAATGTTTTGTTCACGTGTGGGTTTTATGTACTAAAAAACACACATTCTTGGTTAAAATCCAGCCTTTAGGCAGGTATAGAAAATCTGTAGAAGTCAGTGACTCTTGCCAACAAGATTTTTGCTTAGTGTGTGTATTTGGAGGTATTTTCCAAATGCTTAAATGATGGCTTAAACAGTGCTACTCAAACTATGAACCAGTGCTGAGCCATCTACTGAAGGCAGCAGAAATTGCTTGCCTTCCTGTGGTAAACAGGGTTGGTTTAGTTTTTAGCCTTAAATGATCATAATATTGTGTCTGCTATACTTTGTATAAATCATTTGCCTAATCAGGGCTTGGCTTTGAGGTGTTGAATTTCTTTTTCAGTAGGTCATCATCCCCTCACTACCTGACTTCAGTCCTTCAGCAGAATCATGGCCGATCTCTCAAAGGTAAACTTGAAATTTTCTTTCACTCTCCTCCCCTGGTTTCGGTCACAAGCATAGACTGCAGCCCAGCTGATGTTGTATCTGTCCCCACTGAAGGGTCTACTGGATGACAAAAACCCTCAGATGTAGTACAGTGCATGTGTGTTACCTTAGCTACTCGTGTATTAATTTTAAGCCCATGAGGTAAATGTCAAGGTGTAATTGGGGCCATCTTGTTCTGACATCAAAATATTCAGCACATGCATCACTCCCAAGTACAACCTACTTAATGAATAGTGCAGTAGAAAATGAATCCAAAAGCTGCACACTTCTTTATCAGTTTTATTGGAGACCAAGAACTGAGAACCAAAGGTAGCAAATGTTAGTGTATAAAACTGGTGGTACCAAGAGGGAGCTAGAAAGTGTGCTGGGGGTTGCAGCATTTCTTTTGAGGGAGCCAGTTGAGCACAGCTCTTGCACCTCGCTAATAAAGATTAATTAGGCTTGTCCTAGACAAAAGGAATAATAATTCTGGTTTGTAAGTGCTGAAAAGTGAACAGTACTCATTTTTTAAAGGGTTGAATCTAACAAAATATGTTGCAGAGGAGTGTTTGTGCTGGTTTGAAAGCAAAACCAGTGAGAGGCTCCCAAGTCAGAAGTACAATTTAATAAGAGAAAGAAGAAAAGAAGTAAAATAAAGTAAAATAAAATAAATTCAATAGGACAAATACTGACACAGTCAGAATACAACCTGACACCCTGTTAGGATGGTAGTAGCAGTCCAGATGAAATGGTATTGTTGAAGCAGTGATCCTGTGGAGAAGGTCTGATAGCTCTTGTCCTCTGGGAATCCAGTGGGGAAAAGGCCGCCCAGTGCTGTCCCAAACCCCAGATTTATAACCATGTGGGAATTCTTGGCTCCTCCCCCTGGGAGGAGCATCTCACAATGGGCTGGTATCATTCTATGAGTCATGTAATGGGTCCTTGATGGCCCATTAAACAGAGATAGCTCCCGGGGGAGTTATCTGTGAGTCATGTGGCAAGGCATTGATGAGCCATTAGCAGAAGATAAGGGAAACACTGCCCCACCTGGTTTCAACAGCTCATGGAGATGGTGACAGAATACATACTTTGGGCACAT
>VZUI01054050.1:0-26857 GCA_013401135.1 Cettia cetti
TTTCTTTTTTCTTTTTTCTTTTTTCTTTTTTCTTTTTTCTTTTTTCTTTTTTCTTTTTTCTTTTTTCTTTTTTTTTCCCTCTCTATAAGAGAGGAGGAACACATCTGCATCTTGATTTGAACTGACTGATTGCTGTTGGTCTGACTGGTAGGTATTATGTACCTCAGTCTGTAGTGCAAGACCTTAAGATGGACAGATGATCCTTCCTCCTATACACAAGGTATTTTCCAGAACATATCAAGCCTGGATTAATATGTCTGTTTTATGCATGCTTGTGCTTGGTGGTGGATCAGAAAGATCAGGTAGGCTTCTGCTTAAGATATAGTCTGTGTTGAACTTAGGAAATTCTAACACTTCTAAGACACCCTAGATGGGCATCACTTAGTGCATCACTGGAAACGACTTAAAAAGCAGGAACTTGCTCAGCTCACCTCTTTTCTTTCTAAGTGACATTAGCCTGTTTTAAATGATGTCCAGCTTTTAGTGAGGGATAACCATTCAAAGAGATTATTTTGAATTTTTTTGTGGTAGTACTGAAATTAATTAAAGATTCTTGAAATTAAAAGCATAGAGAAAGTGTACAAAATGGAAGCAAAGCTTTCTGACTATCGCAAATGCAGTCTTTTTGGTTGTCACACACCAGAATTTATGGGCTAATTATCAGAGACCCCAGACTACGGACTATGCAAAAATTTTGCTCTTATTGTTTGATGGTATCACTATGAATTGGAAAGAACTTGCAGTGATACAGGATCAAACTGCTGTTCCTATCTAGGCCAGTAAAGGTCTAGTAATTCCTCAGTTTTGTATTAATGTTAATTAAGTACTAATGAAGATGCACAACGTTGTTATTGCAGCTATTTATTACAGGCTATGAACACCTGACTTTTGGAGAAGTGTCAGTCCAGAAGGCTGTGATACTATGACATTTTCCTTCAGCAAGTTTTCAATCTTCCTGTCATGCACTTTTGCAGCTGCTGTTTGAGGTATTAAAAGTACTGTTGTTGGCCTTTCTTTCCCATGAGAGCAAGTCCACGAAAAAACTACTGCAGGAAACACTGTTAAGATTGAAAATCCTGAGAAGATCTGAGATCTGGCCTTAACAAGCTTGGACAAATTGGTATAATATTCATTCCCAATCATTCCACCAAGAGCAGGGTATCTCAGCTTCCCCCAGCATTGCTGTAGCCCCAGAAATCATATTCAGAAGCAGTAAAAGCATTGTATAAGTTATTTATGCTAAGCCTTTGAAAGACAGACACCAAACAGTTCTGGAAGCTTCTGTCATTGCTGTGGGACTCTTAAGTATTTCTTGCATTCTGCTCCCTACAAAACACTTCTCATCTTTAGTTTTACAGTGTACAATAATGGATGCTGTAACCAAACCACTCAAGTAGAAGTATTAATGATGTATTCAATTTGCTGTGATAAAAAAACTGTATTAGATTAGTATTAGATATAATTAGACATTCTAGGGAAGGTTAATTTCACAATAGGTAAATCACCACCATCATCATAGGGCACCATTACATCAGCTAGTAGAGGCTGCTTGCTTGTTTTTTCATTTTAATGAATGTCTTCTGGCGTAGCACAGAGGTTCTGCTATCTTAGAGCACAACAGTGAGCAGCCAAGACTGTAAACACAGAGATTTATTTATCCTGGAAAATTATGCAAGAACCTACTTAGATCTGCCAAGAACTGAACAGGAGTAAAATGTGTGTTTTAGACTATGAATATAAGGATTTTCTATTTGGATAATAACGTTATATGGAAAACAACAGGCATCTGAATGCATTGATATTCTGATAAGCCTTCTAGGACTTTCACCATTTTCCTCAGAGAAGAAAGGAACTGAAAAAACATCTTTTGGTTCATTATGGGAAGAACACTTCTGTAACCCTTCTATTTCTATACCCACATCGGCAGATACATGTATTTCACGGATTTAGAATAATTTACCACATTTGTTCCCAGTGATATGAAGTAATTATTTTTATTTTCTTTTAAATAGCATACACAGTCTGGGAGTCTTTAAGAAAAGGAGAAGTTTTAGAATGGTTTCATTTTCTACTTAGAAATATTCAGTAGTCTTTTCCTTGCAGGAAAAAAAAACCCCACCAAAACCTTAAATTTGAAATATTGTAAATTGCCCACTATTACTCTGACATAATCTGGCATTCACTAAAAGACAATCAAACACTTTTGGGATGCATGAAAGCTGGGTCTCTGGTCTTCAGCAAGAACTCTGGAGTTTCTTTTCACCTCTTAGTTTTAGAGTCTCTAAACTTGTTTTCTTCTGTTAGTAAATTTTAGTGTAGGTGGCAGGAATTTATTTTTGTTTATACTAAGGGGAAAGATATTATATGAAAATATTTTTAATTTATATAAATGAATTCAAAACTTTTTGCAAACAAAGAACAGCATAGACTTGCAGTTATGATGATGCTGTGGTGACATCAGGGAATCCTTGTTTCCAGACTTGCACTAACAACATCCTGCCTTGCTTTATAACAGAGCATTATCTCTAACTTTCTTACTTTCACTCAGTAAAGAGGCAGCAACAACTTACATTTGCTCCTCATACATCCTTCTCCTGAGATTTTCTTCATTATTACTGTCTTTAAAGATTCAGTTTTACAGAATTGCTCTAAGCATAGATTCTACATGAACTCCAGCTTGCAGAAGAAACCCTAATGAAATTCCAGGAAAGTTTCTGTAACAAAATTTTGCAGAAAATAATTCCTCTTTCTCCAAATTAGAATGGCCATGAAATTGAACTTGAAAAGTAAAGTATGTGTGCCATAAAGAAAGAAAAAGTGCAGCCAAAGGTCTTTTACAATGTTCTCTGTTCTGTAACTGCAAGTGAATACCTGCAGTTGTATCTTAAGGCTTTCGAATTCATTCTAGTGTGTGGGAGCAGTTGCCCAGCTGATGTTTTTATGGTCTCAGTGTAATTGATCCTCAAGTAATGGTCTCAGTGTAATTGATCCTCATTCTAAAATCTCTGTCTTTGGAAGCTCACCTCTAGATTTAGATATTGAAATTTAAGTTTCATCTGCAAGGATTCTGCTCAGTTTCCATCTAGATCTGGGGAGCATTTGCTTAAACAGCATTTCAGTAGCTTATTCCTGGTCCTTTCCAGAGTCTTTTGGTTTTGGGCTGTTGTGGTTTAATCCTCGTAGGCAGCTAAGCACCACACAGCCTGTTGCTCAGTATTCTTCAGAGGGATATGGGAACAATCAGAAGAATAAAAGTTAAAAAAAAAAAAGCCTCATGGGCTGAGGTAAAGACAGTTTAATAAGTAAAGCAAAATCCAATGCATGAAAAGTAGAACAATGAATTAATTCACCACTACCCATGGCAGGGGAGGTGTTCTTCCACCTCCAGGAGAGCAGGGTTCCCTGTTGAGCCTAACAGTGACTTGGGAAGACAAAGGGCATCACTCCAAACATCCCCATTTCTTCCTTCTCCCCCCAGCTGTATATGCTGAGCATGATACCACAGGCTATGGAATATCCCTTGGGTCAGTTGGGGCCAGCTGTGCTGGCTGTGTCCCCTCCCAACTTCTTGTGCACCCCCAGCCTCCTGGCTGGTGGGGTGGGGCTGGGAGCAGAGAAATTCTTGGCCCTGTGTCTGTGCTGCTCAGCAATAACTCAGCCAAGCCTGTGCACCCAGCACCGCTTCCATCAACACTGAGCTCCGCCTGTTCTCTGCAGCCACGTCAGTCTCAAACACACAGCAGAGCCCTGTACAAGATACTTCGGGCCTGATTTTCTGAGTCTGAAAGATTTTAGTCTGCTAGTAGCTGCTGACTTCTTCCCAAGGGAAGATTTCTTGGGAGAGCTTTTTCTCAAAACAATCTTGGTAAACAATTGTCCTATCTCAAAATAATCCTGTACAGCTGTGCATTAGTGCTTCTCTGGTTTCACCAATGGGACTAGAGAGGTGTTGTTCCTATTCAACAGTCATGTTGAGTCTGTATTGGAACACCTTATAAAAGGTAATAAGAATTAGACAATAAAGCCTTCTTTATGCTATTTGCCTTCTAAAATATTTGAAGTCTCTTGTGTCCTACAACGACAACATACTACAAAGAAATGTAGCTCTATCCCAGCCAAAGCTGTAGATTATTTGTGCCACCAAGACAGCTAATGCCATAAAGGTTAATGAGCTAGCTACTTTTAGCTTCTGCCAGTAAATCAAATCTGGAGATTGAAGACAAATTTTTAAAATTTCTGTCTCACAAGTTTCTTCAGGCTTTTCAGCTTTTATCATGTGGAGTAGGGCTCCTCTGGATAGTATACTCATCAGATGAACAAGAGATATTATCTCCTCCACTATTTCCACTGTATGCCTTCTGCTCTGGGCTTGGCCTCAGGCTCCTTCATTCTAATGTATCCGTTGAGAGAGCTTTTTGCCAGTCCCATGAAATGTCTGATTCACTACTTACCTGCATCACCTTGATTCAAAATGGACTCTTCCCTCTACAAGGGATTGTGGGTGGTTAGATTTTTGATAAGGTAGTGAATTTTACCTCTGGACACTTTTAAAGTACAGTAGTGAATATTTTTGGAGCTCGAAGAGTTTCTGCTTTCAATTTCTCTGGCATTTTTTAATAAAATTGTAATTCGAAAGAGTGGAAAAAGAAATTCCTCATTTAAAATGTAAACTGTATCCTGATGCAATAATTCTTAAAGACTTCCCAGTCATCAACATCAGAAATCATTCCCTGTTATGAGACAGATTTTGCAAATTGTCACACAGGAGCAAACAATAAAAATGTTTTGTAAATATGAGACAAAATGGCTGGAGTATATAATTTGAAATAATTTGTTTGCAGTTCACAAAAAACCCAAATATCCATGTGTGGAATTACCACAGACTGACATTTACACACATAGGAAATATAAATCAATGATTAAAATAAAACATCCTTTTATTTCTCAAAGGCTACTCTCTTCCAATAATGAAACTAGGAGAAATCACAGTATTAACATCAATTCTGTTCTGGCTGCTTTGAGACACTTCAGCAGAAAAAGCAAAAGCAATGTTGAATATTGTTCACTTTCTAGCCCTTGCATACAGGCACTTTTGGGAGAAGTGGAGAATGACCTTAGGCTCTGGTGCTTCTCAGCTGCCAGAATAACTTCTTGGGCAGCTGGACTGCTGTAAATTGCAGTATGGATTAGATTGCCCCTGGCTGATTCTAAAGTCAGGGGAACAAAAATATGGCTTTGTTTCCATTTTCTCAGCTGTGCCAGCTGAGGAGCCAGCCTTAAAAGTTCACCACTTGCTCAAGGCATTTAAGGGAGTCACAGACAGAGCTGATAGTCATGTGTGCCTGAAGGACTGGAGGCTGTCAGCTGGCCTGTGAACCAGCACATACACTGGTGTCCTCCCATGTATTTGTGCACAGCATTGTACAACGGATGTCTGACACTTTCTGGTGCCTTTAGGTACCCTTGTATACTGCAAATAAATAATGCTATACTAAATATTTAGGAGCAAGAGAGAATATTCCTCAGTATTCAAGCAATAAACCCTCTTATTTTGCAAATATTGACTATTCTAAGTGTAATTGACATTCACATGAAGAGAATCTCTGGGCAATGCAAGACAGAATGACTTGCTTAAAAATTTAGAAAAATATAATCTTTAAAAATATTGTGCAATTATCTTGTTTTCTAAGAAGGAAACTTTTAAATGGTCATGTGATTATGTTTTTAAATGATTTTAAGAACTGCCAACTGATTAATATTTTGCTGATTTATTTTCAACAAAAAGAAGACTTTTTAAAGCTAGATTCTGTGATGTTTACTTTGATGGATTTCAGCTCAAAAATGAGCTGCCCCTCAAATTCAGCTATTTCTACCCCATTTCTGTAACCATTCAACCAGCAGTGTAACCACTCATGCGACCTGGCATGCTGTGTGAACTCTGTAGCATGATGAGCCTTGGCTGTCTCAGGTCAACAGTGAAATCTACCATACATCATGGATACATCTCAGTAGTCTTTTGCCTTTGATTGTTTTGTATCTATGTTCTCACGGAAAAGAGTATTAAAAATCTTTCTATTTAGAATTTACACTGTATAGATTCCTTGAAAGTATATAAAAACAAATTACTGTGAAGTATGGAAAGTAATATCAATGTCCCGTGATACATCTATTATAGAAGAAGTAAAATATCATAAGAGGTAAATATCAATGTATGTCTTCCTATACCCTTAGGAATTTAGTCCCACAAAGAAACAGCTCAAACCTTTTTCAAGTTTTATGAGGGCTTCTTTAAATATTTAGAGTTGGGAAAGCCACTTCTTTTCTACCTCAGGCTGATAAAAGAGGAACTTTCCTTTAGTCTTTTTAAAACATGAAAGGGGCAAGATCCCTAACATCAGAAGCCTCCTCCCTTTTCTCTAAGAATGGTTCTTTCAAATCTTCAAACAAGAAAATACTTTCCTCTGTAGTTCCTGATTTTCCACCAGATACAGTGTTTTTAGTCCCACTGGGCTCTGTGTGTGTGTGTGTGTGTGTGTGTGTGTGTGTGTGTGTGTGTGTGTGTGTGTGCTGGCATGCCTGTGACTGTGTGAACGTTACAGTGGAAGGTAATCCTTTCACTTTCAAGCACTATGGAGATTTCAAGGAAGGACATCTTATTTATGTGCTGTTACTTTAGCTGGTCCGCCTGTTAAAATACTATAGAATTAACAATAAAAATGTTATCAAATATTATATTAGAAGAAACCAAAAAAGCCAAATTAACCATAAAAAAGGTTCATAAAAATCTGTTCCTTTGTCAACAATTAACGAACCCATACTCCCTCCATTTTTCTGAATGTTTTTAAATACTTTGAGAAAATATTTAATTATAATTATTTAATGTATGATGTCTACCGTACGCTAAAGGAGTTGGTACTGCTAAAGAAGGGAGCAGTCAGATCTCATCATCTTTGCAGTACCAACCTGTCAAGTCTAACCTTAACAGTAGTCTACAAATTCTGAAGCATGTAAAAATGCAAAGTGAGTATGCACAGGTACAGTGATTGAAGGAGGAAGAAAAATCCTCGTTCTGTGCCCTGCCCCAAATTGCACATCCTCAAAACTCAAGCTGAGGGAAAGGATGCTAATGATCTCTGTGCAATCGAACAGTAAAGTACAGAAAACAGATGAGGTTGATACTCAAATATTTGAACCCCATTATTCAAGTCATAAAATCTGAAATTAGATCTTAACCCAGACTTTGGTGGTAATTAAGTCCTCAGGCCTTGCAATGGTCCTGCGAATTTTCTCCTTCTATGTCCAGAGAAGGGTTTTGTTTATGTAATTAAAATGAGTTACTTTCATATACTTTTTAAGCATGTTGAAAAATACCTTACATACACTCAAAAGAAACAGTCCTGTGGTGATTAACTTCAGTTACATGCACTTACTGAACTTTTCAAAGTGCTCGACACTAAAAAGCTACTTATACATAATTTATGTCATACTTGCTGCCTGAACTCTGTTCTTATGCTTCATGCCTGCCATTCGCATGAGCATAATAGCAATAATCCTTCATTTATATGTATAGCATTTTGACACTGTTTGCAGGTTGATAAGGATAAAGATACAATGAAAAGATAGAAGTTTGTTGCACCAGAGTTCTGGGGTTATTAGATTTTAGGAGGGAAAACTTTATTCTTTCATATTTATGTTAACTCTTGGGTACTGTGTTTTATACAGCAATGCTGTACTATAGTGGTAAATGTTAACTGCCTGTGTTTCCTTATAGGACATGGTTAATCAATGCAAAGTCCAAATGACTTTTATTCTTATTAGGGCCATATTTCAACTGTCATTAATACATTTATTTCTCTTGGAGCCACTGGGGTTTGCAAATTTATGGAGCTGGACATTATATGTATGCTTTAATTTTCGGTAGCATCAGGGTAAATAAATAAAGGTTTGTATTTAAATATTGCCATCTCAAAAGGGTTTATTGGAACTTAGCTGATCATGTGGATCAAATTCCATATATACGTTTGTAGTATACAAAATTGCAAATTCCTTTCTTATCAACATATTGTTGTGGGGCAAGAGGTGTGATACTTCTCAGTGAGTCTTAAGGCAGCATCTGAATGGTTTGAACTCTAGCTTGTTTAATGTATGCCTGACTCTTTTCACAAAGGGAGAACTTATGTATTAAAATAATCAAATAGGAAAAGAGTTGGTCTGAACAGTAATGTTAAAGAAGAGCTGACTAGCTTTGTGGGACATGAGCACTGATCTTGATGTTCATAGAAAAAAAAAAAGGTTCACCGAAAATTACATGCAGTAAAACATGACCAACCATAATAATAAAGGGTATTTATCATATGCATTGAGTTCTTTAGGGCTCTAAGTGATTATTTTTGAATATGTTCAGGATGCGTTATTCAGGAGCACTGCTTTCAGAGATTAGCTCTGAATAAAGTTAATTATCTGTGAATAAATTTCCGTTAATAAATTTAAAAAAAGTTTTGTGAAATATAGTAGCTTCATGCTGAGACACTGACAAACTATGAATCAGTTTCCCACTGAGAGGCAACCTAATTAGACAGGTGGAGAGTTGCACTAACATGGCTATGCTGCTGTATTGGTTTTACATGGCAAGGTTTGGTAGTGGGGGGTCTGCAGGGCTAGCTGCTGTGAGATGCTGCCAGAAGCTCCCCCCATGTTCAACAGAGCTAATGCCAGCCACCTCCAAGATGGACCCACTGCTGACCAGGGCCTCTGGGATAACATACCAAAGTAGAGGAAAAAACTGCAGTGGTATAGCAGGGACAAGAGAGACATGAGGAAGATGTGGCAGCAAGAACTCTGCAGACACCCAGGTCAGTGAAGAAGAATGGGAAGGAGGTGCTTCAGACTGGAGCACAGATTCCCCTGCAACCTGTGGTGAAGGCCACGGTGAGGAGGTTTGTGCCCTCACATCCCATGGGGATCCATGTAGTGGAATACAGATCCACCTACAGCCCACAGATACACAAAGGAGGCTGTGACCCTGTGAGAAGCCCACACTGGACCAGGCTCTCAGCGGGACCTGTAGACTCTTGGAGAAAGGAGCTCACATTGGAGGAGGTATGCTGACAGGACTTGTGACCCCTTGGGGGATCCATTACAGAGCAGCTGGTTCCTGAAGTACTGTACTCCATGGAAGGGACCCACACTGGAACAGTTCATGAACAACTGCAGCCTGCAGGAAGGATTCAAGTGGAAGAAGCTGGTGAAGGACTGTCTTTTTTTGTGAAGGACCCCATGCTGGAGCAGGGAAAGAGTGTAAGGAATCCTCCCCCTGTTGAGGAAAGAGTGTCAGAGACAGCATGTGTTGAACTGACTACAACCCTCATTCCCTGAGCATGACTGCTTGGGGAGGAGGTAGAGAAATCAGGAGTGAAGTTGAGACTGTTAAGGTAGGAAGAAGGGAGGGGTGGGTGGAAGATTCTTTAAACATTTGGTTTTATTTCTCATTCCTCTACTCTGGTATTGACTGGCAATGAATTAATTTACCTGATTTGAGTCTCTTTTTCCTATGACAGTAATTGATAAGTGATCTCTCCTTGTCTTTATCTTGACCTACAAGCCTTTTTTATACTTTCTCTTCCCTGTCCAGTTGAGGAGAGCAGTAACAGAGTGGCTTTAGTGGGCACCTGACAACCAACTATGGTCAACCGTCCACAACTCTCTTCAGTTTTGGGGTGTGATTGGGACCCTATGCATGGCACTTCTCTGCTCCAAGGGTGGTTGTGATTTAACCCCTGCTGGCAATTAAACTGATCTCAGGGGCTTTGTCACTCCCCTGCAGTGGAATGGGGAAGAGAGTTGTAAAAGTGAGAAAATTCATGGGCTGAGACAATAGGTAAAGCAAAAGCTGTGCAGGCAAGGAAAACAATAAAAGGAATTCACTTCTTTCCATGGGCAAGCAGGTGTTCAGGCATCTCAAGGAGAAGCTGGTCTTATCAGACAGAAGGGTGAGTTGGGAAGACAAAAAAAATCACTCAGAATGACGCCATCCCACTTTCTTCTTTCCTCAGCTTTCTATGCTGAGCATATGTGGTGTGGAATATCCCTTGGGTCAGTTCGGATCTGCTGCCCCAGTTGTGTCCTCTTTAACTTCTTTGTGCATTCCCAGCCTTGCTGCTGGTGTGGAGTTAGAAGTGGAAAAGGCTCTGTGCAAGCAGCAGTAGTGAAAATATCCCTGTACTATCAACAGTGGTTTTTTCCACAAAAGTCAAAACATAGCCCTATACAAACCACTATGAAGAAAATAAACGGTATCACAGACAAATCCAAGCCCTAGAAAAACCTTTTCATTTTTAGGATAAAATTCCTTCTCCATGTAAGTCATGGGTGACAGTTCCTATTTTCTTTAAGAGGAACTGTTTTAGAGTCTGTTCCTAGAGCCTGACCTGTTTTAGAGTCTGTTCCTATATGTGGGTAAGTATTATGGCACTCTAACAATAAAGAAAATATTGTGTATGAACAAAATTAGAAAACCTGAGGAACAAATACACACCACATGAAACTTGGGTAAAAAAATACAAGAAAGTTCCTCAAATTCATTAAAATAAAGAAAAGATGAAAGAAATAAAATTTCCATTATTTAAAAGAAATGAGGACCAAATAACAGATGACATAATGAAGTGCAAAATCTTCATTATATTTTTTCTTCATTCTTCACCAAAGAGGTTAATTGTGACCAGAAGCTTAAAATAATTAACATTAGCAACTAAGTGCTAGAACTATAAATCAGAATTGGTTAACAGACAGAAAAGTTCGTAGATCACCACAACTTAACAACATTTTTCTCTAAAGTATTTATGATTTGAAATTGTCTTTGAACCATTAACAGTAACCTTTGAGAACTTTTAAGAACTGACAAAGGCTGAGGGGACATCTAATGGAAAAATGCAACCAGTAAACTAGAAAGAAAAAGAGTATTATGTATCATCCCTAGCTTATACTTAGAATGTTAAGGCAATAAATTATTAATCAGTGATTTTTATCTCTGAGCACCTAGAAAATCTGTAGTTGATTAAAAGTAACCACTAGAGAGTTACTGAAATCACAGCAGAACTGTGAATCACAAGAGGCCAATCTGATACCATTCCATAGCAGCACAATTAAGTGAGTAACAGGGAAGTATTTACGTACTTTGTCTTTGCTTACATGTGACAATTCCATATGACACTGTTGGGAGTATTGTAATATGTTCTCATTGGAAATTACAGTAAAATCAGTTGAATTACTTAACAGAAACATCTTAGCATCTGTTAAACTGACAGCCTGAAAGAAATAACTGGAGTGCAGCATTATGCAATTTTTTTATTACAATTGAAGGACCAGTATTTGTGGATAACATTAACCAGGAATGTTATAGAAATTCTGGAAGGTAGAATTATATTCAACACAATTTTGATAAACTGGAGAAATGGTACAAAGCAATACTATAGGCTCTAACAAAGACATGCAAACTGCCTAGGAAGGAAAATGTAACATGGAGAATGGCTTACTAGGCAGATATACTGAGAAAAAGGGCTCAGGATTACAATGGTTTGCAAATGGAACGTTAGCCAATATTGCAAAACCAGCAGAAAAAGGATGATTTAAAATATGTAAGTCCTGAGACATATGGAGTAACTATTTCACTCTAGTCAGCATTTGTGAAGCCTTAAGAGGATTACTGAATCTGCTTTTAGGTCCTAAGGATAGGAAGGGATGAGATAGAAGCAACAAAAAAGTTAATAGATGTGGAAAATATGACCACTCTTAAAGAACAAATGAAAACTACTAAAAGCCTTTCTTATATAGCCTTAAAAAGAGAACCTTGGTATTGTAGGTTAACAGTCTTCCAATATGCAAATTTTTGCAAGAATAATCATTTGTTGTCAATGCTGCCACCAAACTCAAAACAAAAACAATTGGTTCTCGTAGAAGGGATTTGTGTTATATATCTGGAACACCTTTACATTACAGTTAAGAACTTAAATCAGTTGTGCACTGTCTGTCTATGTGTCCAGTCTACCTGGACTTTAATAAAGCTTTTGACACTGTTTCCCGCAGAATTTTCCTGGGGAAATTAGCTGTTCCTGACTTAGATGGGTGCATTGTTCACTGAGTAAAAAACTGGCTGGATGGCTGGGCCCTAAGAGTGGGGGTGAGTGTAGTTACATCCAGGTGCTGTTCCTCAGGACTCAGTCCTGGGGACAATCCTGCATCTCTATTGATGCATCACTATCAGTTATCTGAATGAGGGGATCAAGTGAACCCTCAGGGGATCAGTGCATCCTCAACTGCGGCAGATGACACAAGTTGGGGTGGGGCTGTTGATCTGCATGAGGGGATGAAGGCTCTGCAGAGAGATCTCAGCAGAGGAGGTAAACCAAGACCAGTTTGATGAGTTTATGCTGAAGTGCTGGATCCTGCACTTGGGTCAGAACATCTGCAGGCAATGTTACAGCCTTGGGGCAGAGCAGCTGGAAGGCTGCATGGGGTTGTGGTTGACAGCTGGCTGAACGTGAGCCAGCGTGTGCCCATGTGGCCAAGATGGCCAATGGCATCCTGGCTTGTGTCAGGAGTTGTGTGGTCAGCAGGAGCAGGGCAGTGATCATCCATCTGTACTTGGCACTGGTGAAGCCACATCTTGACTGTGTCTCCAGTTCTGGGTCACCTCAGGAACTGAGATGCTGGAGTGTGTCCAGAGAAGGGCAGTGTGACTGAACAGCCTTAATAACAACTCTTATGAGGATTATGTGAGGAAGCTGGGGTTGTTTAACCGAGGGAATAGGAAGATCAGGATAGACCTTTTTCACTCTCTGCAACTGAAAGGAAATTGTGGACAGGCAGAGGTCAGCCTCTTCACCCAATTAATGAGTTTTTAGGCAGGAGGAAAAGGCCTCAAAGTCATACCAGTGATGGTTTAGATTAGATATTAGGAAAAATTACATCACAGAAAAGTTTGCCAAGCACCAGAACAGGCTGCACAGGGAAGAGATTGAGTCACCATTTCTGGAGATGTTTAAAAGAACTGTAGATGTGGCTTAGTAGTGAACTTTGAAGTGGTAGGTTAAAGATTGGACTCAATTATCCTAGAAGTCCTTTCCAGCTAAAATTATTTTATAACTATGAAATTACAGTTGCTTTCAAGACTTCTTTAAAAAATTTACAGCCTTAATATTAGAAAATTTAGGAGTTATTCTACTTGGTTATTTAGTGTAACAACATTGTCTATACTTATAACTTCTTTTCAGTCTCCAAATGTATAACTTTTACTAACTTGTGTGCAAATGTGAAAAAAATCTTTGATTAAAGATTATCAGAATGGATAAAATCTTGGAATAACTTATCTGAAGGTCAGTGTAACCCTGATTTGGTTGAAAGGATTCATCAATGCTTTTAAAGGCATTTTTGTTGCACTAATAATATAAAAATTTATCTAATTGTGGGAAGATAAAATGAATTGGGTTTTGTTTTGGTGACTTTGTCATGAAGAGAAGATGAATACTTGACACATTGGATGGTCCAAGGTGAAAAAAAGAAGTTCAATTTTGAGCAGTTAAAAATGTATTTCTTACTTTGTATAGAACATTATGACTATATATATCTCAAATAATTCCTAACAATGACACTGGAATGTGCAATATTCTTTACACTCAGTTTTAGTTGGCTCTGCTTTTCATTCCCCCCCTGGTATTTGTGGGATATTTAAAGTCAGACATAATTTCATTGTTATTCTGACTTCTCTCAATTAGTCATTGTCAAACTACGCACCTGACATTGACCCGTAATGTGATACCTCCACCAGGATGAGATCTCTTCTGCCTTAATTGTAAGTGTCAAGTTCCTTACAGTGGACAGAGACCACCCTACACTTTTTAGTGAACTCACAACTTGTTAAATCAAAATGAAAAATAATTCATTAAACTGTCTCACACTTTGGGGAGTCTCTTAGAAATGCCTGTCAGCTTAAAAGGTTCTAGCATTACTCAGACCAAGAGAGTGGCCAAGAGTGGCCAAGTAGTACCAATGCAGCCAAATTTTGGAATTGCGTTTTATGATCATTGCTTGAACTTAATCAGGACAGCACATACCCAATGAGTATAAAATACATTCATCTACAACCCCTTACTTTTCGACAACTCATTTCAAAAATATCATTGAAATAAAGGAAACAGGTCGTAATGGGATTCACCTCTTTTCCCAGTTTTAATAAACATAAAATAAACAAAAATAAGAACACATTCAAATTTAATTTAAAATAGGATTTTCCCAATATTAGCTTCAGAATTCACTTCTTAACACGTAGCCTTTTAAGAATGTATTCTGAGGGAAGTAAATATTGTATTTTATGCCTTTTGATGGTGGAAATTATACAGGTAGATTTACCATTCACTGAATGTGACTTATGTTATGGACTAGGGTCCAAATAATGACTTTATTCAGTCCCTATTCATATATGTTATAGGAAATATGGAGGGAATATAATATATAAGGAAGTACTATTAATCTGAGTGATTATTCACAAAAGAAACCATATATTTATTAAAATAAAATTTTCCTTTATAGTACAAGTGAGGAATGGGGATTTCAAACCTTTTAACTGTCCCTTACTTAGGCAATTAAATAAGTCAGGAAGAGATTTGACTGCACAGTTTTCTCTGTGAATACAATATTTCCAAATTAAATTAATTGCTCTGTAGGAACATGACAAAAGCAATTAAATGTAAGTGCTGATCCTGGCCAGTGTATCTTCTTCTAGCCTTCTCCAAGCCTCTGGCTTATAATAGTAAATGACTGAACAGATTTAAAGTTTGTTAAAATTGCCTTCTCCTTTTTATGAAACAGTGTATAAATAGGTGTAAAATTCTTTTTTTAAAGTCATAGGTAGAAGAGACCACAATACAATATACTTTTGTAACAATCATTACTAATCAATATATCTTGAATTTTTAGTGAATATTGTCAAAAACAAGTTATTCAATTCTATATTGCAAATTCAATCAATTGAAATGATATTTTTAAAAATTGTTAAAAAATAAATATATTGGGTAAGAAGTGCATTCTGTGAAATCTATTTGTAGTCACAGAATCACAGAATCATTTAGGTTAGAAAAAACCTCTGGGATCATCAGATCCAACCTTTGACTCATCCCCACCTTGTCAGCTAGACTATGACACTGAGTGCCACATCCAGTCATATCTTGAACACCTTCAGGGATGGTGACCCCTCCAGTCCCCTGGTCAGCCTGTTCCAATATTTAACAAGCCTTTCTGTGATGAAATTCCTCCTGATGTCCAGCCTAAACTTCCCCTGGTGGAGCTTGAGGCCATGTCCTCTTGTCCTGTCTCTGGTTGCCTGGGAGAAGACACCAACCTCCATTTTGCTACAACCTCTTTTCACACAGCTCTAAAGAGCAGTAGGGTCACTCCTTGGTCATTCAATGCAAAAAAGGAAGAAAAAGATAATGCCTAATCAACTTCCTCATAGCTTAAAAAGTTATTTTACAGCCTTTAAAAGTTTTTACTTGGATAGCATTTTGCACAATCATAATAGATACTGAAAAACAGTAAAATTAAAAATACAAATTTTGGGAAGATTATATAGAGCTTTTAATTCATGATCCCAAATTGATTTTAGAAAAAAAAAAATCAGTTTAAAGACACAGTAGATTCATAAACTTTGGAATTATTTGCAGCGGGTCTTGGACATCATGGATAATGTATTTTGTTTAGTATCATGTTTCTTTTGAAAAATCTCTTAGAATGGAAATGATACATTAGACTTTCCAATATGGATTTCTGTTTCATGTACACAGAGACATTTTTCAATGGTGTTTTATGGTACATTGAGTACTACAATTATGTAGGGATTTAAAAAGAAATGTGTACAAAGCAATACAGAAATATACTTTGCAGTGCAGAATATAAAATAAGACAAAAGAGTATTAAAAAAGTGTTTTTTAAGTTCAAAAAATGTTTCTGTCAATAAGACATGTTTTAATTATTAAATAATGAATTATAACTTTCTCCTACATGATAAAATAGGAATGTATACATAATAGAAAAATTAGTGGAAGCATGAAAGCAATGACAAACCAGCACTTGTGTCGGTCTCTGGGAGGAAGGGACTGACTCACTTATGCAGACAGTCCAGGAGTCTCTGGCTGTTCAGGGAGGCTCAGGAGAAGTGGCTCCAAGGGAGGGCAGTTCCAGAAGGACTCACAGATGTTTCCAGAAACCATTCTAGGGCCAGCAGTTGTTGCTATATGCTTCAACCTAAAGTCCAGTCGGCCAGGATGGATAGCTGCCTGGCATAGTAAAGCTTCATCAGGACACTAATTCAGACATTAAAGGCAATGCAGATTAAAGACCAATGCTGACTGACATAGAGGGAGCCTCAAGGAGGCACTTGCACTACCGGGCTTTGGTGTTCACTCACACCATGTGGGACCCTCAGCACAGACTGTTTTTTCAGAGAGAATTCCTTTTGAATTTATGAAAATGACAACTGTTTTCATCCCTTTCTTTAACATTAAAACTCAATTTATGGGGATAAAGAATACTAGAAATAACAAAACAGTTATCAGGGTATATATAACTTGGCTTTTTAAAAAAATTATGAAATAAATTTTAAAAATTGGTGGAATAAAAAGAATGTATTTTATGCATATTAGTTGAATAAGAGACACTATTTTCCCTATATCTTCTCTAGTCTCAGAATTATTTTAATTTTTTAACATCAATATACATTTTACTCAGAAAAAAGTGTTTCGGATGTTACTTTGATAAACTGTAATTATAATATAATCATATAGGATTTTCAAAAACAATCACCAGTCAGCAAGGTCAAAATTGTTATTGACTTTGCTTATGGCAAAGCCTGATAATTATTTAATCCTCCACAAAGTGTTTTGAAACCAAGTTTCTGAAAAATTCAAAAAAATAAAGCTTGAAATTTTCTTTTACATATACACTTCTGCTGGATTTTTAATTCCTTTATTGTGATTACTAATCATTATTTATTGATATTCATATACTGCTAATGCTGTCTTTGAGATCTCTCATTTAGTTTCAAGCAAACTACCGCAATCTGTTTAGTGTCCCATGCTGAAAATATGCGTCGAGAACAGCATGTGTTATTTTGTATTAAATTAGATTTCAAGCAATAAGTATTTTTAATCATCAAGTTTACATGTTATGAAATAGCAAAAAATAATCTTAATTCCTTTCTTGATTATTTGAGACATTGGACTGCAGCTGCAAGTATTGTGTCCATGAACTAGAAAATGCATAATAATGCTACCTTTAAAATGATATCATGATTTTTTTTGAAGCACTTATATGTTGAAAGACTAGCAAATCTTGAAGTCTGCACTTCTTTTATTAGAGCTAGCTTTGTCACATCACCACAGCTTGGAATGTATTTAGCACTAAGGGAGGCTGACACAAGGCTCTTCAGGGATTTTCAAGGCTCCATTTCATACTGTATGAGTTATAATTACACTTCTTGAGAGTAGGAAGATCCTTTGTCAAAATCTTCAGAATGTGTAAGATATCATTTCAAGACCTATTTATAGCTCTGGAAAACCAGACAGAGGGATTGAAAATATAGTCAGGTTCTCTTTGCTGTACACTACCCTGAGACAACACTTTTATCCTAGTATCTATAGTTTTGCAGGTTTTCTATTGTTTCTGCTTCTGTTTAGAGAAGTTTTCATGATAGTCTATGGATCACAATTCTTTGCAGCCCAAATAAAATTTGTACTAAATATATTTTAAAATTAGATACCCCCAAATTTGTTTTAAGGCTCTCCTTTCTGCCCTGATAATAGCCAGAACACGGAAAAAACCAAAAGGATACAATGTCACCTTACTGTAGTCAGTGAGCACTCAAGATTGAATTACCTCTAAATCCAAGCTTTTGCACCTACGTGGCAGAATAAGACATGGAAAGCTGTCGTTTGATAAACACTCCTTTCAACACCTGTGCTGTCTCTGGCAGTCCCTACTTTTCTGATGTTCCTTATGCTCACTTCCCTTTGTTAAAAGTAACTTATTTTTACTTTGGATCAATTTCTCAATCTCACAGTCCAGACCTGCAAACAGTTGTGCTAGCTTAACTGAGAAGATGGCATAAGGACTACACTGATAGCTGAGAATTCCTTAAGACAAACTAGTGTTGAAAAAAGTGTTCTTCAAAATACATACATTAAATAAAATTACTTTTTCTGTTCTGTGAGGAAGTGAAAAGGAAAACCTGTTTGGAACTACTATTCAATGATTTTTCTACTGTGTATTACTAAGTTTTTGCCGTCCTGATACATGTAGTATACTTTTTTTTTTTTTTTTTAATCATAAATATATTAATCACGTTTTATCTAGTTTTTTAGGTCAAAACTCCAGCAGTTAAGAAATTAACTCCTGTTTTAACCCCAGCTACTTGTCCTAGTCCTATCCAGGAAAACCATGCTTTCTTGAACTGAATTTTTTATGTTTAAATAAATAGGTAAGAACTAGCTTAATTCAGGTTTTGGTGGGGTTTTTTTTTTTTTGTTTGTTTGTTTGTTTTTTGTGTATGTGTGTCTTCTGTATGCTTATTGTTTTTTTATTTTTGAATTCCTATGGCATGATTTAACATGATCCTTTATAACCTCAATAAATCTTTAATAGATTTTCTTACATATAAAAGGACTTCATTGGTAACTTATCAGTTGCAGAACATACACGGAACCTGGACAGTAGATTCACCAAGATTCATCTGTTCTCACAAGAAAAAATGTGATCTGAAAAATTCTTTTACTAATGGCTAAACCAAACAGATTTCGGAAGTTAATTCTTGACTACATTTTGGGTTACATTGCACTATTTCATTTCTGTCAAGATATGCTAGGTTAAGCAGCATAGTATATGGGCAAAATATAAAATCTTTATAATATATGGTCTTACTTCAGGCCCTGAAGAACTTACATAATGAAACCTCCTGCTGGCTGCCATGTGTCAGATGAAGCATGTGCTTGGGAAAAGCTAACACAGATGCACCAAGGGTGAATTACACTTGACAAACCTGATTGCTTTCTATGACAAAGTAACTTTCTTGGCAGATATGGAACAAGCACAGGACACTGCCTACATGGATTTCTTTAAGATCTTTCCCACTCCCTTTCCCTAAAGAAACTGATGCACTGTGGTCTAATGGTCTGTGCTATGGGCAGGGAACTGACCAGACATACCCACAGGGTGCTAGAAAGCATCTCCTTTTCAAACTGTCAAACTGTCACAAATGCTGTCCCACAGGGATCAATATTGAGCTCCAAAGTGTTTAATCTGTTCATTTTAGATGGCATCCAGTGTACCTTGATGAAATTTGCTGACAAATTGAATGGGGTAGAGGACACTTCAGAAGAGAGGGCCACCCTGTAGGAAGACCTGGATAGATTGGAAGAGTGCGTCTTATGAAGTACAGGGACTTGTAAGGTCTTGTAAGGTCTTTCACATAGGATAATATAATTCAGGAGTGAAGCACAGGTAGTGATATACCTGGCTGGGGAGACGTTTTGTAGAAAGGCACTTGAAACACCTGGTAGGCAACTAGCTTCATATGAGTGGACAGTGTGCTGCTGCCACAAAGAAAGGCAACAGGATGCAGGGTTGCATCACCAACAGAGATAAAGAAGTCGTCCCACTCAGCACTTGTCAGGTCACGTCTGGAGTGTTGTGTTCGCTTTTGGTCTGCACTGTACAATAAAGGATGTGGACAGACTGGAGAGAGTCCAGAGAAGGGCCACAGAGATGTTCAAAGAACTGGGAAGCCTGACATGCGAGGAAAGGCTGAGAACTGGGTTTGTTCAGCCTTGAGAAATGGGAGCTTAGGGCAAACCTTATCTCTATGTTCCAGTACTTAAAAGGTGGCTACAGAGAAAATGAAAACTCCTTTTTACAGAGTCACACGGAAAAGATGACAAGTAATGCGTAGGAGTTGTGCTTAGGGAAACTCTAACAGGAGAAAAAATTTATACAATAGGAACAATCAGCCATTGGAATAATCATAACAAGGAAGAGGTAGATTTTCCAATATTGGACTAGGATTTCGCAGGACATAAGGCTGGACCCTCTTGTCTAGAATCATGCTTTTGCCAAGAGAGGTTGGAGTAGGTGAACCTAGAGGTTCCTTCCAACCTGGTGTTCCATGATTCTATGATCCTTTGAAAAAAAGATGGACGCTGTTATCTTTTTTAATGTCTAATCCAAGTACTTCTAACATTTTAATTTTAAGATCTTATCCTTTCCAAAGAAAAACAGACAAAAGTGCCACTGATTTTTTAAAATTAAAATTTAGTCACTGAATGCTTTACAAGGGAAATACAATAACAAATACAGTTGTGCACAAAGGAGTATGTTTTGTGCAGGAGATAGTGAGGGTACTATATCAAATATCTATTTTTAATCTCAATAACAGAAGCTTTTTATTTATTTTTGTTTAAGAGGTTCTTCAGCATTTCCAGTCAATGTCAGTTACCTGTCTTTTTCAGTTATTTTTTTCCTCCACTAGGCTTGATAGTATAGGGTTAAATTTTAGTAGCATAGGGATAAAATGTTTCTAAAATCACCAGAATAGATTCAGGGGGGTTAGAAAGAAAGGTTGGGCCTGGGAAGTCTGGGAAAAGGAACTAAGCCCTGGGAACAAATGTTTAGCTTTGTTTATACTAGATCATGTGCAACTGCACCTGCATAATCGTCATATGATAAATGATATGATTGTTAAACGTGATGATTGTTTAGTAGTTGAATATGATTATTGTTTAATCATAGTAAGAATTATGAGAAACACTGTTTGGGGGGCCTGATGAAAATTACAAGAATTCATGCTTGGATAAGATCAATGTATACAATAGAACAATATAGGTTTAATAATTAATATATAGTGAAACGGGTATAAAAACCTGTCCATCTTGAATCCATGTCAGAGTCAGATTTGGGTCTGTACCCCTGATTCCCAGAGCTCTTCAATAAAAGCACCTGCATATAATCATTCTGTGATTATGTGTTTTAATGCTAACGGGCTTGTTCTCCTTCATCTGCATGGTATCTTGACTTTTTGAAAATATGATTAGACAAAATCTACTTTTCCATATAGTAGCACCCTATTGATTTGTCATTTTTTTACTAGTTGGGGTTTTGTTAGCTTGTTTCTTTTTTAATGTAAAATTAATTTTATATCAAAATATCAGAAAATGAACACAATTAATTTTGAACCTCAGCACACATGCAGCTTAAGAAATATAATAATAGAGTCCCATTGAAAGAAAAATCAACATCAGCAGGACCAGGGCTACAGGAAAATTTCTAAAATAACATTGGTTTTTACAGGAATTTGCTCTTTACCTGCTTCCTTTTCTTTTCTAACTTGGAAAAATTTTCTGACAACCATCTTTAATTTAAGTAAATATAAATTTTCATTGCTAAATGAGCAGAATTAAGGCAAATTCCCTTGTTAAAGGACATTTATTTTCCTGTATATTGTTTTAATTACGACTTCAAGAGACTATGTACATCCACCTCAAGTACTTAAAAAACAGGCTTCATGATTACTCTGGAATAGAACTACTCATAAATTTATTTCAATGTCAGATTGAAAGTCATTATTCAACTGCTGAGCTTGTTACCTCTTTTCCTTCTAGGAAACTATTTGATTTAAATATTACTTTTTAATAGTCAGTACTGTATGTGGTTGTATTTGGCCTAGCTGAGATTAAGTTAATTTTTCCCATGGAAGCCCTCACAGTGCTGTACAGTGCACTGGTAGCTGGAGAGGTGTTGATAACACAGCAGTGTTTTGGATTCTGCAGGGCAGGGCTGGCCCAACAGCAGAGCTGTCTCTCAACATTTCCCCCCTGTCACAGGGCTGGGAGTGGGAAAGGTCCTGAGAGGGGACACAACCAGGCTAGCTAGCCTGAACTGACCAAAGGGATATTCCATACCATGTGACATCAGCTCAGATATAAATCAAGAAAAGGAGGAGGAAAGGGGGGCATTTCTTACTTACAGTGTTTGCCTTCTACAGCAACTGCTCCTTAGGCTGAAGCCCAGCTTCCCAGGAAGTGGCAGAATATCTCTTGCAGATGGGAAGGAGAGAATAAACTTCTTATTTCTCTTTGCTTGTGCATGCACAACCTTTCACCTTTGCTTTAGTGAACTGCTTGATTTCAACCTATGAATGGTTTTCCATTTTATTTTCTCTCTCTGTCCAGATAGGAAGTGGGGACTCACAAAGCACCTTGGTAGGCTGATGGAATCTTGCGTGGGATCAGGTGTGATAAGCCCCATGAAGGTCCACCACCTCTGAGGAGCCAGCTCTTGCAGAGAAATGGCTTAATAATAGCAAGGCAACTTTTCTGGGCATGCTTTGTAAAACAAAAGGTGGTTTAATAATGACAAAAATAATAAACATTATAGAACAAAGGAAATATAATTGAACACAGTGCAGAGAACACTCTTACACTGCCTAAAGCAGTCCGAAAAAAAGCACTTGAGATTCTCTGTGCACCTTCACAGATACTTAATGTTTTCAGAGGCACAACTTGGCCCATTGTCAATAGAAACAGGTTCAGATATCGAGAAATGTTTCTAAAGCCCAATCAGTGCTCCTTTGCTGGCTCTGGGCCAATTACAATGAGAAGGCTATGCAAAATTCTAGTTTAACTTCCTTGCATGTTCAAAGGAAGAACAGAATCACCTGCTTGGGTGTGGGAATGAGTTACTACAGTAGGCAGCTGGCATCCAGCCAGGATCAACCCATCACTGCTATTCTTTTTAGCACCTTGTCAAGATATATTTACCCCCTCAGCTCTAATCTTAGCCATTTTTATTTTCATCCTGTCTGACTTAATTTTTTTCTGTGTATGACAGGCATTTGTTCCTGTTTTAGCTACAATGTATGTATTTTTAAATACTAAATTAAGAAATACTTAGATAATATTCCATGTGGATAATCCACTGTACTATTAATTCATAGCTCATAATGTGAAAGAAAGTTACTTTAAAGAAACAAGGAAGTATATAGAGGGCAAGAATAATGAGTTTGCGTTTGGAGTTAAACTGAGGTTTCTCCAGTGGGTCACTGGGATAGCTTAAGAGACTGAATCACTAATGTGGTCATTCAACTCAACAAACTGAGTTGCTGCAGAAAGTCTTGAACCCATTGTGAGGCCTACCTTGGTCTGTCTCCTTTATGCATAAACAGGTCAGCCAACGAAAAATGATGAAATATCTTCTCTTCGGAGTTTGGTATGTTAAGGAGAAACAGCCCCAGTGAGAATTTCCTTCTTTCTAGGAGCTTGTAGTTTGCCCTCATTGCAAAGGATTGAAACCTCCAAATTAGGAGCAGAGTATACAGCTGTGGATAATGTCTTCTCTAGCTGCTTATGAATCTATTCATTCATATATACAAGGGCTAATATAATTCACAGTTCAACTATTTTTAAAGGTCTCTTACTACATTCTTCTCTGCAATGACTTTAAATTTGCTGTGGGGTTTTGCTGGACTTCATCTCTTTCAAGAGCAGTTTTTTGAACTGTATATAAAGAAGACTTTAAAAGTTTATTAGTTATTCAGTTACATTTTTTGTCAAAAATAATAACCACTCCATGTTGCTTGGTTTTTGTTTTCTAGTTAGTCAAATATTTTACTAGCTGTAGGCTATAGTATCTGTCATTTATTGTAAGAAATGGGGTGGAGCAGAGTTCTTCCAGTCACAGCTGATGACACATAATTATACACCAGAAAATAGAACTCCCTGGGGAAAAAAAATAATTCAGATCATGCTCGAGTGAAATTGTTTAAGGCTATTTTGGATGGCATGGGTATTTATGAGCTCTATTAATAATAAATGAACTAATGTTGTAGTTCTACAATTTGGAGACAACCTCATCTGACTGTTGAGAAGATGCTGGCTTTCTGGCAATAATAAAAATGCATAAATATTCATATCTTAAGAAAATAAAACCTCCTATCACTCTATAATGGTTAAAAGTACATAAAATGTAATGAAAACATGAAAAGTATTGGGTACTGAAATTTGTGATAGCTAGGTTGCTTCATTTATAGTTTAAAACCACATTAGATATTCTTTCAGCAGCAAAAGCTATTAACCCTTCAGCCAGTTACTTTGCCAAGAGTATTAATTACTTGCTGAATTGCAGTGCTGGAAATATGCAGATGCACAGAAATTTTGTAAGCCTTTGCAGATAACTTTTTGATAAACTTTTTATACCTGTCCAGAAGAAAAATGACTGCTGCCTTATTCTAGGTAAGTTAAAAAAAAAAAAAAAAAAAAAAAAAAAAAAAGAAATAAGCCCACTTAAAAGAGCCAGTAAATGCCTTCTAAACACTTTTTTGTATGAAAATGTTTGTTGTTATAAAGCTAGTTAATATTCTTTGGGAGGTTACTCTTGCTTTGAAACACAGTTAATTCCACAAACTTGTACCATACCTTACAGGAAAGTAATTCCTTCGTGCTCTCTATTTTTTGTGATCATCATTAAAATGCAGCAGGACAAAATATGAAACTAGGATTTACATACATTTATTAAAATCTGAGGACATGCATTTTCCTATGCTAGTAAAGTTGGGGATCAACACTTGTAGCATAATACATGATTAGGAAAACATGAAGCACCCTCTGATTTGGGAATCAGGATAGTTCCATTCCTTCCACTTGGTGTTACAGCAGTCAAAGTTCGTTCTTTGCCTGCTGTAATACCGAGTGGAAGGAATAGAACTATCCTGAGAGATTTCTATGCCAGTATGTGATGTAGTTGCATCCTGGGAGTCCTAAACATCCTGGAAACTGGATCAAGAGCAGAGAGAAGACAGAAGATGTTAGAAAACTTTTACAGTTCTGCAAGTCACATATCCTTATTTCCCTGGTGAGTCCAGCAATACTGTGCAAGTTTTTAAAATTCTTTTCCCTATATTTAAGATGTCAGTTATATTAAACATGGAAAGAATTTTTTCATCTCTGAATTTTATCATCATAACCAGGAATGGTAGAGGTTTAACAAAACAAATAAACAAGAGAAATTAGTTGCTCTTTTCTCCTGTCAATGAATTTAGTAATTTTCCTCAGTAACCTAAATATGTATCTGTTTCATCACACAATTTTGCATGAATATTTACATATTTATATATCTATATCTATATCTATCATCTATCACCTATCAATATCTATCTCATATATATATATGTATATATGTATATATATAATAATTAAAGGATCCTCTAGCAGGACAGGACAGACATAAAAGAATGAGGATATGAACAGTTTTGTAACCCTGATTCCAAAATGTAAAGCAGTACCAAGGTTACAGCTACAGTTCATAGTCTAAAGCAAGAGCTACAAAGCAGATCTGGCTTTTCCCACAGATTGATACAACTCTGTATATCAAGCCACTTCATGAACTACCTTTCCACCAAAAGATACAGTATGGAGAATGACAGCCTGATACAATATTAGGATAATCAAACACAAAAATTGCACAGGATCTGGGAGAGAACATTTTATTGCAAATTACCACAATGCATATGAAATGTGAAGAAATGTGAAATGTGCTGTAGGCCTGCACTGGGATTTTGGTGGCCATACCCAAGCTAACAGAATTAGCTTGATAATTTAGCTTTTGGTAATTCAGGCACAGTGTAAAAAGCGACAACCGGGAGCAAATTATAAGGTCCTTCAAGAAGGAGGCAGTTATTTATTTTCCAACACATAACAAATAATAGTCTCTTTTAGTATAGTCTTGATGCTGAATGGACTCTCTGATCTTGTTTTGTGGGATGTTCTTTAAACCTCTTTTGTGTTATATGCATGGACACATATGTGCATCCACAGGTAGTCACATAAAAGCCTATTTCAAAATTTTTGTTTAGTACCAGTAAAAATTCCTAACATTAAGTGGTTCTAATTAGTCTATAACTCTTGCTGCCTAAGTACTCTTACATAGCTGCTGTAATAGAACTGTATGATCCCTAAAATTCTAGACATTCATCTCATTTCTAACAAGGCATTAATAGGGTCAAAGATTCACCCTCATTCACTGAGCAATATTAAACATGAATAATTGGAGATACTTCTGCTATTTTTAAACAGCTAAGAGAATCTCTATACCAATAATTTATTTAAACCGTTAACAGTAAGATGGCAATATTGAATCCATTAATAATTTCCATTTTGTGAATTTCTGTTTTACTTTTCTGAGTCAGAAGTACAAACCTATCGTAATTATAACAATTTATAGAAACCTGAGAGACTTTTCTACTTTCTGTTAATTATGATAAAGCATGGGTACGATTGCAGTTGACCAGTACATGTTGGAGAGGGCAAGGCATACTTTGAGATATTCCTAATAGGAAGAACAAGAAAACCATAAAATCTGTAGGCAGGTGTTTGTAACACCAAGTTCTACTAAATGCACCATTCTTCACTGAAAACATGTTGAGGTCATTCTCAGGACTAAATGCAAATGTCCTTGTCCATGAAGAACTGAGTCTTACGCCTCTGAAGCTGATGATCCAAATATTCTCTATCTAGTGATCTCAGTCCTAGATCTCCTTGAGGTCAAAAGAATTTCCTTCACTCATGCAAGATGTTTTTTCTTGGGGCAGGATACTCTTGCACACAAAAAGGAATTCTAGTCTGCTCAAGTTTTCTATCATCATTATTGAAACATAATGAAACATTTTCCTGATTTTAAAATCTTACTATACCATACTATACTATACTATACTATACTATACTATACTATACTATACTATACTATACTATACTATACTATACTATACTAT